>WYDI02009460.1:0-25102 GCA_009867235.2 Psittacus erithacus | reverse complement strand
GTGTCTCTGCCCATGGCAGGGGGGTTGGAACTAGATGATCTTAAGGTCCTTTCCAACCCTAACTGTTCTATGATTCTATGAATTCAGTTAATCCAAAAAGAGTGTCTGGGGTGTAATCTAAAACTCTAAAATAAAAAGGAAACTTAGAATGAATTTATAGATTACAGCTGTTGAGGAAGCTGTATATATGACACCCTACAAGTACAAAGTCAGACTGTCATTTGATGAAGCTATTAGCATTGAGGGAAAGTACCCATTAAAATAACTGCTAATTTCTTATGCTGTCAAGCTAATTTAGTTCTTTTTCTTCAAAGCACATTGCATTACTGAACTTATTCTGTCGTGAGACAATGCTCATCTTCAATTTGCCCATCAAAGCATCCATAGAATTATTTGGGACATCTTCAAAGTGCTTCATTGCTTTTTAGTAGATCGTTTTGATAACGTACTTTTGTTTGATAACAGCATGCCTCCTGGATGACAATATAAGAAAATGAAGCCCCACCCCCAGTGATCTTTTCCTTTCTTCCTGCACATCACTCAAATGTCAACACTAAGGTGATATACAATCTGTAGGTTCCTCAAAAGAAGTTAATCATAACTGGTTTTATCTCTTTTCTGTGTATCACCTACTGCAATTTGGCCTCTTAATTTGTTTTTGCAGGTGATGAATTTGATTTGCTGTTGTCAATGAGTGTCTTCCTTTTGGTAGCCTATAAGCATGACTGGCATAATGAACAGTCTTTCTTCCATTGGAATTGTAGGTTTTCGTACTAAGAACTTCCCTCTCTCTAATAACTAAGATCAGATTGCAGATCTTTCTATTTCTTCATTCCGAATGGTTGATAATTTTTATCATCAAAGCAAATAAGAATAGTACTTATAAGGGTAAAGCAAAAGTAGGAAAAAAAATGTGTAAAATCTAGTAAACGGCAAATCCCAGTACCTTCTGTTGCCTTTCTGTAAGATACAACCTTTAAAATGCTGTTGCTAAAGAAACATTTCTGATCTATTAGGGGTTTCTTTTAGTTGTGATAATAGGTGTGGGTAGATCTGGAGCTTTCTTTTCTTCATGAAATATGAATTTTTTTGTAGTTTTTTTAGGAAGTGTTCATATCAAACTATAATATGATTTTATTTGACAGTGACGACAAAATATGGTTTTATTTGGCAGTGATAACACAAAATAAAACATTACATCCTCAATTGCTATGAGGTAGATGGGAGAGTTGCTCTAAGTAGATGTATAGATCCCTGACATGCAGGTAAAATTTGGTTTTTTGTCAGGATGCATACAATGAAAATATGCTGTCCTCTCCCAGCTGTGTAAGGAGCACACTTGCCTCTGGGGTCTCCATTTGGCCCTTGTCCGTAAAAATATCTCTATCCAGTTAATTTCTATTCTAGTAGGTGTTTACTGACAGATGGAAGGCATTCATAAAATCATTTAGGTTGTAAGAGATCTTTAAGATCATCAAGTCCAATCGTTAACGTAGCACTTCCAAATTCACCACTAATCCATGTCTCCTAGCATTGCATTTACACAGCGAATGTGGCTCCAACCAATGAGGTTCTTGGATTTACAGCAGTTCACACTCTACAGTTTTTTTGTTTTTTTTTTTTTTTTAATCTACATCTCAATTACATAGTAAGATGCTCTTTTTAAAAACTTGTTTGTTATTAAGATATAAATCTACTTATTTTAGTCATGTAGTGCATGCCAGCATAATGCAATACAAGAAGATTACAAGCTGATGGTTAGACGTTAATAACAGTAACACAAAACATTAAGGGAAGTGACATTTACATAAGTATCTTGATCTTAATACATGTAATTTACATATGAAAATTTAATCACCATAGAGATAAACAGCTGCAATGTTTAATTAAACTCTCCACACAAAATCAGCCTGCAAGAAGTAGTTTGTCACTGCTAATTTATCACAATTCTCATAAGTATTCTTTAAAATAAAAATGCAAAATAAATGACTCTTATTGATAATTTAACTTCTGGTTACTTTATCGTATTCTCCACAGGCTTTGATGATACAATTACAATATGAAGATTCTAAGCTCATTTTCTCACCATTTAGAAGACAAAACATAAATATATGGAGAACAAATGTATTTGTTTACCGACTTAAGGGTCAACAGTATGGCAGCACGAGAGTACAGTTTAGGGAAATCTAATGCCATGATAAGTTATGTGTAATGAAGGGATGCGCGTCTCTCTCTGTGGGGCTGTTTAAAGAGAAACAGTTATAAATGAAAATTAATGCCAGCATTATTGCGGACTTGGAACAGGCTCCTCACTCAGAATATCACTGACTAAAACATGCATTTTAGCAATCAGAGATGTGTTGACATTCAGAAGTTATTGAATCCCAGACTTGGCTTCTAGTGATGTATTTTAAGGCAAAACAAGGCACTCAGTATCTTGAAAGAAACAATTTACATATCTTGCTGGGGATTCTTCAAGAAAATTAAAATTAGAAGGTTGACTGAATCCTCTTCACAGCACTAAGATAGCAATAACAGGAGAAAAAAGAAAAAGAGTTTTTTTGTAACCAGGGTAGGTGGGAATGAAGAACACATATTTGACATTTAGTACTTAAAAGTACATATTTTTAAGTGTGAAATTTTATTATATCCCAAGTAGAACAAACTGTATAGCAAGGCTGTGGACCAGAAGTGCCTTCTGCATATGCTAAGAATTGCCTATTTATATATAGACTTGCTGAATTTCCCATACCATGGTAATCCCAGAACCCTGGGAAACCTGGGTTTGCATGTGGCAAATTAACTAACTCATGGATCCATTGTAAAGGTGGTTCTTGGAAAACACAAGTTTTGCCCTTGGGTTTGGATTTAGTTCCATTTATTGCCCATACCTCTTTTCATGTACCTTTTTGTTTAAGGATGTGATTGTTTAAGGTCATTTAGATGGTATACTTAAAGATGATACCCAGGTTACAGAGAGAAAAGGGTTATTTGGTCCTGGGTTCAAAACCCTCATTGTCAATTATATGCCATTAAAAACTGGGTTACATTCAGCTTTATATTTATAAATGAATCTTGTAGGAGAACTAAATGTAAGTAGAAAAAACTCCCCATAATTCCATTTTTAAGCAATGCAACTCTCTTTTTTGGTATTATTGTAAATTCCAATTTTGCAGCACAGGTGGAATTAAGGTAAGCAATCTGAAGTACCAAAACTTTCTGCAATTCTGATGCAAAAGCAGGTAAGGTCTGATTCTTAATATACTATCCCACATGTATAATGCATTTTTGCACTTTTTGTTTTGTTTTGTTTGTTTGTTTTGGGGTTTTTTTGTTTTTTGTTTTTTGGTGTGGTTAGGCAGCCGTTGGCAAGCAGCTGATTATAAGTGGCAATTTCCTGGATATGCTGCTATTAATTTGCTTTGTGTTCCAATACATATAGTCATGATTTGAACTAGACCATAGCATATTAGGCACAGTTCCCTAGCAATTAAAATACGTGTATTCAGCAAAGCAGAAGAAGAGGAATGAAGACTACAAGAAGTAATTCTGAAATTCTAACATTTTAAATTATGGATAAGGACGGCTTGCTGAGATCCATGAGATCTGTAGTTGCAGAATCTGACAATGCTAAGAGGAGGAGAGACGTTAATCAGAAATGGAGTTTTGGAAATTATATATAATTACAGTCAGAAAAAAATTGCAAATCTTTACAAAAATAACATTTTAAAATACCTTTGTTTGAAGTCAGTATGAGTGAATATGTTTCATGTTACCATTTGAGTGTGTCCATAAAGTTACTTAATTCAGTGATTTGGGATGTCATTAGTTTACTACTGTTAAGCAAGAATTGTGTAAAATTGAGTACACTATCTTCCTCTGCTGGATTATTTTTTAAGCTCATAACCCTTGAAAACTCAAGAAAAATCAGATCTAGCCTGTAAGATCTGTTTGCTTGAAGGGCAGCATCTATTGCACTAGACAAAAAAAGTCCAGTTCTAAGTGGATTCAACCGTAATATTCCCCCCACCTCAAAAAAATATTTGTTTAAACAATTCATAGAATCACCGAATAGTTAGGGTTGGAAAGGACCTTAAGATCGTCTAGTTCCAACCCCCCTGACATGGGCAGAGACACCTCACACTAAACCCATACCACCCAAGGCTCTGTCCAACCTGGCCTTGAACAAGGCCAGGGATGGAGCATTCACGACTTCCTTGGGCAACCCATTCCAGTGACTCACCACCCTTACACTAAAGAACTTCCTCCTTATATCCAATCTAAACTTCCCCTGTTTAAGTTTGAACCCGTTACCCCTTGTCCTATCACTACAGTCCCTAATGAAGAGTCCCACTCCAGCATCCTTATAGGCCCCCTAATTACATTTTTTTACATGCTTCTTTTAATATAGCATGATTGTTTGTCTGGATATGTATTTCCTTAAAATTCTCTGTCAGTGCAGGGCAAATCTCACAGTTAAGAAAAAAATGTCTATTTTTTCATTCTGAGCAAGCAGGTGACTGAAAGGCTGCAATGTGAGGTTTTTCTGCACTTTAACTGTCATCAGGCACTCTTGTAATTATATCGTTATTCCCTTTTGGATACAAGATATCCTTATCCATTAGAGCTATCCTGGTTATTCGGAAAGCCTATATTTAGATTGTTGATGGTGATGCATTAGTTATACATATATATTGCCTTACTGGGTGGGGAAAGTTTCTCCATCTGAGGACATGCTATGTCTCTTGCTGGTGGTTGATGGATGTATAGAGACATATAGACATTGGGTGTTCAGCTCACACATAGCTGTTAGGGATTTAGGGCACTTGGCCTCCTAAAATCAGATCAGGTAAAATCAGATCCAGTTGCACAAATCTGTCAGCCCATAGGATAACAATGATCAAGGAACATATCTTTTTATTATTATTTTTTGGTTGAGATAATTGCCTCAGGATCATGCAACATGATACTGAGCTGGTCTTGAGGACACTGTAAGACTTGACTGTGGGAGGTGCATCCTTAGCACAGTGCAAGAGAGAATGTAGTTTGGCTTTCCAGATGGATTGGTGTTGTTAAATGGATGCCTGTACAGTACACTGTGGAAAGACTACACAAGTAGGCTCCCTATTTCCAGATACAAAGCATATCTCCATGGAAAGTGATGCAGGGTTTCAAGGCTTGTTTATTGGGGGGTGTGAGGGATCTCACTCACTGCTGCCCACCTTTTCCTTGTTGGCAGGTGCCTGTTGTTACTGAGCAGTGTGACACTCCTGATGCATACTATGTGCTGGAAATACTCTTGCAGCTACAGCAGTCCATGCTGTGATCTCCAGTGACCATACATACAGAGGGTCTAGGCTGGACAGATGGACAGTCAAACCAGCGCTGCCCCTGAACAGAGACAGGTGAGTTCAGCAGCGCCAGTGCAGGAAACACTCTTTGTTTCTTCATTGGTGCTCAGGCCGGGTACGGGAAAATGTATTGCTTTGGGAAACCTTTTGAATTACATAGGCTAGGTTTGACCATCTATTGATCCTGAAGATCCCATGCCATCTCTTTGAAATTCAGGTGTATAATCCCACAGTCCTTTGCCAGCATCTTTAGCTGTGCTCTGCAGACTCCATGCTGATGTGGATGAGCCACCCTCATCTACCCTGTCCTTTTGATACCATGGTGCACTGTTAGAGGCATCTATATTCCTCTTAAGAGGAGGCTTTGTATGGGCTGAAGATGAATTAACTGCCGTGTTGATTAAATTTACAAAATCTTTTTGGATAAAAGTATTAAGTAAATACCAAGTGATCAAAATCCAACTCTGTATACAAAAGACACAGTGTTCCTTGTATTTCCTTTTCTGGACGGGAAACCAATCACATCAATAAAACTGCAGACTAGGAGTTAGTAAGAAGATGATTTTGCTTATGTTTAGTAAGTGACAAAGTACAACAACTGGACAAAACCTGAAATAAGTGGACTGTCAAGGACTGACTTCTGTAACTATGATCTGCATTACACTGAATATAAGTCATTGCCACCAACAGCAGAAACATATACTTTGTTATAATGTAAGAGGTCTTTATTTATTTGCAAAATACACATAACCTCCTCCTACAAGTACAGATTTCTCCTGTGAGAAGTGATTGGTCCCTCAGGAGATCTTTTATCCCTATCCCTTGATGATGTCAGTGAGTTGTTGATTAGCTGCTGACACATGAAATTATGGGGGATCAGCAAGGTTAATGAAAGGCTTCTCTATATAGACATGCCCATATTCTGTCTCCCTCTGTCCTCTTTGGCTTTGGGTTGTATGGTGACCTCGGTGACAAAGTCAAGAGAGAAAATATGCACCATGATATCAGTACAGTCTAATCAGTAGTTCTCCGTGAATATCTAATTATTTAATAAAGGGATGATGAATTATTTGCAGCCCAGAGTTTTTCCAAACCACAGCTGATCAGCTGGAAGTGCTGTTCAACTGTCTCTGCAGTATTGTCACTGATTACCTCTGTCATGTTGAATATATTTTTGCAGGTGTGACTTGCATAGGAAATTCTGTTTTCAGCCTGATGATGAAGGCAGGCTGAGTTTATCATTGCCAGGAAGAAAATGGGGTTGTGCTGGGATCACCAGGAGAATAGATTGACTTGTGCGAGTCAAGTGGGTTTGTCTGTGCCCTCAGTGATGGTGGCTGGAAGTCAACTAGGAGAGAGCTGTTATTGCCAGCCTGCTCTAATGGTAGCATTTAATCACTAGAACTCCATTGTGATCTTCTTGAGCGTACTACAAGAATACTGTATATCTGACAAGGAACTGCTGATTTTACAGTTTCCTATCTACACCTGTGCGTCAACAGACAGGAATTTCAGGGAGCAGCCTTTCTGTTGTTCTTCTTGAGAGGATGCTGTTGTGTCAGACCGTACTTCGGGCAATTGTCTATCTTCTTCTTTGGCCTGCTCCTGTAATTGTGGTCATTGTCATGCAGCCTGGGTAGCTTTGGATATTTGTGCTTATTAATTTATATTATCCTCCTTTAAGGATTCTGTTTAGAAAAGATTTTCTGTGTTGGAATGTCCTTAACGTATGTCACGCTTTCTGCAGAATGAGTGAAGATTATTTCCATATTAATTGGTGTTACAAAGTTTTTCCTTCTCTGCTGCATACAATTCCCATCTGTTCTTTCCTCTTTGGGGTTTCCTTTTTATCACACTCCATCCCTTTTGAGTTTTTCATCTGACTGTGGAGAAAAAAAGGAATGGTTGAGAATTTGTTTTAGTGAAAGTATTGCTTATAACATACATTTATTTCAAAATATGTATGCATATATAGATTTCTCTCCCTCACCCTAGACATGGAGTGTGACTATGTCTGAATTCAGTTCCTTTAATTTCCTGTAAGGACAGTAAATTCAGTGTCAATTGAATGAGGTGTGTGCTGAAATTTAAGTATTTGTGTAGTCTCATCAAATTTAACATGGTTTCTGTTTTGAAACGAAGAGCATGCAGACAAATTGACAGCATACCAAGTAGCTGACTTTTGAGTCCCAGGGACAAAGAGAGTCTCTGGGGAGTGAAAGGGCCAAGGTAATGACTGTAAAAAGGTGAAAACACAAAGGGAAGAGAGTAACACAAACAGGAGAAGAGGTGTCATTTCAAAACCTGTTGGAGAGATGTTTTAGCTAAACCTTTCCAGGGGAAGGTGAAGCGAAGGGACCAGGTGAGAAGTTGTGAAGCATCAAAATAATGATGAAAATGCTGAGATTTTAGAGGATCCTGAAGGGAGGAATAAAAAACCACATTGGAGCTGCCGCTTAGTTCAGGGCATTTTGGAATCTGGGCTTGTACCTCACCTTGAGATGAGTCCTGGTTACAAAGTTAATATTTAGTTTTGAACATTTTTAAAGGTGTCAGCCTCTAGAAGGAAACCCCATGGGTAAGGAGGGAGAAGGATGGGAAAGCAGGTATGGGAAGAGTGGCAGAAAGTCTTCTTTCAATTTTGGGAGATAAAATTAGAGAGGTTTTTAGTGTCCCAGGAGAGAAACATCTGCTGGCTGGCTGGTTTGTTACTTGCATGTGTCTCTGGGCCTCCCCAAGATAGTTGGGAAGTGAGTCCTGAGACAAAGCTTTGGAGCTAAGATCCCCTTTTATCCTGCAAAAAGTGAGACAAGGGCCCCAGCAGCAACATGTATGTGTCCCTGAACAAAGGAAACTATTTTTCAGGCAGAGGTGTGGAAATAATTCGCCTGAATATAAACTTTATTACACAATTCTCAGTGTTAAAGTGTGTGGGTGACAAAGAATTATACCACTGGTGTCACAATCCTCCATTCTTGACTGTGATTCAGAGTAAACTACAGATATTTGCTGGGACCAAGGCAGTTATACAAATGGAAATGGTTTTGATTTTGACTGTACTTGTTTTAAAACTGTTGTTTAGCAGCTTCAAAAGCATTTAGCTATATTTATATGTGTAATTAAAATGGCCAAATCCATTATCCTGCTTAGCTCCTGAGAACTATAGTTGTTTTGGCTCAAAGAGAAGATGTATAGTCTCTCCCTTATTTATAAATCCATTTCAAAGACACACTTTGGCATAGCCAATATGCCAGGGGCATGGGCATGCAACCTGGTTTAATCTTTTCATAGGAGGCATAATTTAAAGAGTAGAGAATTAGCTTCCTGCAGTTTATCTCCAGGCAGGACTTCATACCATGGAGCAGCACTACAGAGATGCCACCTGGCAAGTGGGGCCATGAGATGTGAAAAGCTATTTGGCTGTATGCTTTTTGGCTCACAGTTTGTTTCTGTGGCAGTTTAGCACATGTGTAAGCTTGTTTAGTTTGCAAGTTAAGTGTAAGTTTAAATCTATACATACATGCTCGAAATAAGTCCCAATAAACTAGGAGCAAACTCTTTTCTGCTTGTAATTCATGATAAAGCTCTTAAAAAACAATACTGTTCAGGTGCTGGTTTTGTTTAGTTATTTTTATTTAATTTTTCTTTCGCATTAAAAGGCCAATGGATGACGAAGTAATGGAGATTTTTAAAATTATCTGATTTCCTTATTATTGGCATATTGCACTTTAGTGTCAGCCCCAGGTACTGGGGAGTGTGAGAGCACACTTTTGTTTAGAATACGTATTGATGGCTCCCCTTGAAAACATATTTTTCTGTTTAGCTCAGACACACCTCTTACCTTCCTCTGTGGTGCTGTCATATCCCACTGCAGAGCTCCTGGCACTGGGCAGCGCGTGGCTCCCCAAACCCCCAACAACTCTCAGCCTTTCCTGCATCTCTTCACTTGGTTTGGGTAGGACAGAGGGTCTGGTGCAGGGTCTTTTTAAGGCTGCCATATAGATAAAGTGCTTTTCCCTTGTGCTGTTTCAGTCACCCTTATGATTCACATTAACAGTCACAAAAAAGAAGTCCAAGTTTCAAATGTCTTGTTGGTTTTTTACCCTCCGGTGCTTCACTGAAGCAGTGTGAGATGGCCCTTTCTTAATACTGTGTTTTTTCACAGTATCCTGAATTAAGCACATGAGGTAATTTAGGTTTGAAGCTTCTACGAAAGAGATAATTGTTCTTTTATTATTACAATAGATCAAAATAAAATCAGCTTGCGCCTCTGAAATGGAGAGGTTTTTCGCTGGAGAAGTGTACAGTAATTCTTTTACAGTGTTATTGAATGGCATAATAAAAAAGCAAAAAGCATCTCATTTTCTAGGCTGTTTATTTTACATATCCTCTTTGAATTGATAAATATTTATATTCAAGTCTGGGATTCTGTTTAAAGCACCAGCCACAGAAATGATCCAGTCAGTATCACTTGATTTTAAAAGAGCTAATTTTTTGTGTGCAAAAGTGTACAAATGATTTCATGCCTATATTTACACAGTTAACTTACAACTGTGGATGCAAAACAAATAATAATGCATGCTAATGGCAGTTAAGCATCTGAAGTGCCATTTCTATATGCAAATACCAGAATAATGATGTTAAGAGTTACTAGCGTTTACTTAGTACCTGTGGTATCTGGCATGCAGCTGAAATAATTGCATCTATGCCTAAGCAGTTCCCTGCACATTTTAATAAAAAATATTCCTTTGCTGTATTGTTCCAAGAAAAACTTATGAAACTTGATATTACTAGAAATCTTTCAGATTGTTCTTTTTTCTTGTTTTTTTTTTTTTCTTTTTTCCATAAATTTAACATTCTTTAATAACTGATTGGAACCAGAGCTTATATATCAGGTTTGGGATTCTCCAGCATGTTCAATAAGAATTATGGGTGGCCCAGGAGAGCTGAGCATCATCTGGGGCTTGCCAGGCCCTAAGGAATCCCCCCTTGAGCCCATCGTGCAGCAAAATGCAGAATTTCAAACCCAGGCACAGGAAGTAGTTAAGAAAATTTACCAAAAGCCCACTTGCAATCCTTAGAATGGTGATTGACTTGAAAAAAAAAAAGGGGGGGGAGATTTTGTGCCCCAATTAGCACTGCTAAAGTAAATTGCCCTCTACCCTGTGGAGATTGTCAGCCAGTGAATCAGATCAGTGAGTCACCAAGAGCATGACTCTGACCCCAAGTTGCCATTTAATCATGTGCAAAATCAGAGGTCCCTCCAGGAAGGACACGGTCCTGCTACTGGGTATCAATGAGAGAAGCTGCTTTGGGGGGTTTTCTTTTTTTCTTTTTTTTTTTAGTAAAGGCCAGAGCTTAAAATAAAACCCTGAATAGTTAGGAAGAAGACTCCTGGTAATTCAGCATCATGTTCTAAGTGAGATTAGGGTTTGCTGGGTGCAGTTAGCTCCTTTACAGAGGTACTTCAGGTGAAGAAATGCCACTACATCTGCAGTCCAGGAGCAAGCCTGGCCAAGTGTAGCAGCAGCGGGATGAGTGTGCTGGTGTATCCCCTCTAGCAGTAGGTCCAGTGCCTGAGACAGGGACCTGGGCATCATACCTGTGATGCTGCCTTCAGATACTGAAAAAGCAGCAAGAGAAACAGAAGAGTTTGTGACAAAACCTCGGGTGTCTTGACAAGTGCACAAAATTTCATTTGTGCATCCAAGTGCTTTGTAAACTAGATGACCGGAGTTTCCCAGAGGGAGGGAAGGTAGGGAAAGCAACAAGTGGTTGCAGGGCATGGTGACACTCCTGCTCGCTGCTTAAAAATGCACTGTTTGCAATGAGGGAGAAGACAAGCAAATTCTACTGCCATGGAGCAATGCTAAAAATCATTTGGAAACACTGAAGAAGTTATATACTCATACAGTGACCCCCATGCAGCTATGTATACCATAATATACAGCAGTGGTAGATGGAGATTATTGAATCACAGAATAGTTGGTTTGGAAGGTACCTTAAAGCTTATCTAGTTCCAACTGCCCTTGCCATGGGCAGGGACACCTACCACTACACCAGGTTGCTCAAAGCCGTCTCTTGATCTTGACACTTCCAGGGATGGGGCAGCCACAACTTCTCCGATTCTTCTAGATTATTGAACTCATTGCATGCACAGTGAGTAAAATCATTTCTTTCCAGGCGGGTGAGCTTGTAACCTGGCCGAGGCTGAGGAATGAACATGGTGACGCAATGTTAAAAATAATGGCTTAGTTAATTGACTACATATGTTTATGTGCTTGAGGCAAAACCACCACATCGGTAACTGAAGGCAACACAACTCAACATTATATTGGAAGCTTCTTTATAAAATCATGTGGTCCAAAGAAGGCAAATATCTGAGTAAGATTTCAGGGAAACGGTAGTAGTGTCTGTCAGTGTGTTGAGAAGCATGGCAGTACTGAAAGTACAGATACTCCTTCTGACATCAGGTCAATAAGTTTTGCTTGTAGCACCAATAACTTTTGATTGGAAGAAGTAAAAATTTTGGAACAAAAAGTTTTCTTGAAAAGCGTCACTTTACCCATGTAAAGCTTACCCAAAGTGTCTAAGCCTTACCGATGGGGCTTAGGGAGCAAACCCCCCCAGTAAAACCCACCTCTGAAGAAGGCTGGAAGCAAATATTAAATGAATTTGGTTTTTCAGGTTTTGATGCAGTTTTTGACCTGTCAGGTATCACAAAAGGCAAGCAGTGGTGTTGTGAGAGGGGAGTGCAGGTTATGGTGCCCATCCCTTTCCTGGGGGAAGAGGTCTAAGAAGTGCTGGGCCGTTTGGTTCTGCAGGTGTAAAATATTGCTTTGCATTTTGTGGTATCACGAGAGCTTCAGAAGTCAATTTGAATTCATTCAGCTACACATAGAGAAAGAAAAATAGCCTTCTATACCTGCCATACAATTATTATTTCATTTTTAAACATGATGAAGTAAGTCAAGCTTTTTCTGCTTTTGTTATCTGCACTTGCACTGTCCTTTTACAGCACATGACACCTGCTGTGTTGGACTCCTTAAAACCTGTTGCTTGTGAATGATGAAGGTATTTTCTTCAGTATGCAGGTAAGGGAATATAATCTGAAAGTCCTGTCTCAAAAATCACATCAGGATCCTGTAGCACAAACAGGATCCTCATCACTAAACCCAGCATGGAAAAAAATCTCTTCTTTCCCACCTCCAAGTAGTGGGCAACAGTGTCTACTTGAAAAACCTTTTTCTGGGGTTGGAATCCATTTTGATATGATGGGAGGAAATTTGTAATTCCTCCCTTTTTTCCCCCTAAATGAAAATCAGTCAAAACAGAAAATAAAAGTCCTGAAGATGTGTTTTAGCTGTAGACATTTTTGCTGCTTGAAGGAAGAAGTGACGCAGTTATTTGATAGGGAGAATATCACCGATTCACTTTTTAAATTCTGCTTTGACAGTGTGTGATTTTAATGCTCTTTTTTCTGCAAGTGCCTTGGGAGAAGACCTTTGTGAAGGAGTAGATACCAAATGTTCTCCACTCAGGGCCATGAAGGCCCTTCCTGCACCAGGCAACAGTGTGGCAGGAGCTGGTGACGGGATATGTCAGGGCTCCCCAGGGATGCATGTCAAGGGCTCATAAAATCACATGTAAAGTAATAGCTGTTATGCTGCTCAAACAACTGATACTAGAGCTGTAAGCTTCTGAAAAACTCTGTCAGTACTTCAGATGAGACAGAATTTATATTTCAGGCTTTTTTTTTTTTTTGGTGGGAATCGCTGGTTAATTGTTGTTCATGTTTTAAGAACTGAAATAGTATTCTAACCCCAAAATTCTTTATGTGTTGTAATAATAACCGTGACCTTAATTATGCCCTTTACATTGTCTCACTTATGATTTTTTTTCTTGTTTGGGGTTTTTTAAACTCTATCTCCCTTGGAGTCTGTTTTCTCCATTTCTAATGAGGTGATGATATTGTATTACAGCCTGCGATACTCAGAAATAAACACAATGTGATAACTAATGCCATATTTCCCATAAGCTGACTAAATTCCATACATAAAACAGGTTAAGTATTTTTTTGTCTCTATTAGATACTATTGTAGCTTGCTATAAGTAATTAGATCCACTAGATGGTGGTAAAGACCATCGGCTATATTGTCCTGCGACCAAAGGGGGGGGAAAAAAACCAAACCTATATGTAAAAAAAAATAAAAACAGATCCCTAACTAGGTAAACACATATACCTCTCTATATTTTGTGTTGAAACTGATGGAAGCATGAGAAAGCAGTGATGCTTTTGGGCAGCATTATTATACCATAAACAGCTCTTGTAATTAAGTAGTTTTGTCAGGATAAATATTGAGTAAAATGATTATGAATCATTGTGGCAAGTTTTAATACAGATCAGAAACTAAATTAATCCTGCTCTAACTCATGAATCGTGGCTCTCTCTTTCTTCAGATACAAATGAATAGTAAACAATATTTTGGCAATTTTTAGGCTAATCGTGTAGAACTGATTACTCAAGAAGAATACTATTCACATTTAGTCAATTTACACCCTACTATGTGACAAATGAAAATTAATGTTGCTGTTTTTAAGGTATCAAATGGGTCATGATTTTAAGAAAAAATATTATTCCTAAAGATAACTGATAATGATGGCTGAAGGCAAGGAGCACCAAGCAACTTAGCGACATTCATAATTCCCTAAACAAATTCTGTGGCAAAGCAAATACAGTTTAGTCTATCTGGTGCATAATAGACAGCACTTTAGGAGTTATTTGTTGGACCTTTTTGTTGGCAAGTGTAACATTCCTTGTTAATTATTTGTTAGACATTTTGCATGAGAAAAAGGAATTATTGATGGTGTCCCCACATTTAGTAACAAAAAGCAGGTTTTTGGAGTTGAATATTGTGTGCTTTTGGTGAAGATGTAATGATTTATCTTCCAGAATCAGTTATTTTTGTTGGTAAATAGTTACTGAATCTTTTCTGTCTGCTGTTTCAGTGCTGTGCATTGATAAAGAAATGTTTTGCTATGATCAATAGAGGCAATGCAACAAAAATCACTACAGGCATTTGCAACAAGTGGGAGATGACAAATTCAAGCAAAGGTGGGCAAAGGTTTTTAAGGAAAAGAAAATGTTCTTCATTCTAGAAAGATATGTTTTATATCATGGGTCTGTCTTTAAATTACAGATACAAAGGAATGTTGAACAGCTATTAAGCAGGTATAAATTTATCTCATATCATATCCTACCACATTATGGCAGAACTGGTACCCGCATCCCTCAGTGCAATACGGAAGTCACTAAAGGGCTGTGATGTACTGCTTGCGTCTCTCAATGCATGCATGTGAAGTGTTACTATACTTTTCCAGTAAAATAATTTTAAAAGGTCTCGAACTTTTGCAGAAGCAGAAAAAACCCCTGCTATCCCAGTGCTTCCTCCTTAGCTTGGCTGTCTTCTGGAGTGATTAATGGGTGCTTTGGAATCAGTAAATGAGCTTTCTAATGGAAGCAGTGTATTAAGGGGAACACTTCTATGTTTGTTTTAAATCCATTTTCACATTTGTAAAAATTACATCACATCCTGTATTGTACACTGTATAACTATGATCAGGATGAAACTTGATTTTAACAACTTTTGATCTGTAGACTTTTAAAAAAAGCTTTCTGGTGGACTTTTATGGTACTTACAGCTCTTTTAGGATGGAAGACAAACACTCAACTCCTGACTTTCCTGTGTAACAAGATACCCTGTATTTGCGTGTGCTTTGCTTCCCTGCTGCTCCATCAGCAGCAGTCTAAACCCTATCTGTATGACATATAGGGATCATTTCAGCCTTACAAGAGCACAGCCATCACCAAGTGGAATATATCAGTAAACACGCCAGAGCTGACCTTGATTTGTGGAGGCTTGTTAAAGCTGGTAATCTACATCTCTCATTGCTTACAGTGGCATTTTCACTTTCCTTTTTCCTTTTATTGGGGGGTGGGGGGTGCAGGAGGCTGTGCTGATCACTTTTTCCCTCTGAGTTGGGCAGTTAGAAAGATTAAGATTGTTTAAAGGGGCACTCATGTTAAGAGCAGCTCTGAGATCCTGGTCTCTTTGCAGGATTGTTCCTGGCAGTTTCATTTACAAGTTGCTCAGGGATGGAAGAGCCGTAGCTTAATCTTGGCTCTCCCACAGAGGGAGGCTGACAATGACTTGAACTTCCCTAAAAATTCCTCACATTCCTATCAGCTCAAATAAACAACAAGAAAAACCAACACACTTTTTAAATATTTTTTCCTCAAATGTTTCTCAATGACATGGCCTGCATTGCACCAGAAATACCTATCATGGAAGAGGGTTTTTCTGGATTTAAAGAAAACTACCCAGGTGCTGGTCACCTGCATAAGTCCAAGCTGAGAGATAGTTTCCCACCTGGAAGTGAAAAACAGTGAGTGAAGCTCACCATTGCTTTCTTTGCTTATTTCAAGCAATGTTGCTTATACCTGGCAGCAACAAGGACATATTTTGTGTGAAAATATTTTTCTTAGGTGTTCAAGATCAATTGAGTCATTTGAGGGGAGGGTCCATGAACCCAGATTGCTTAAATAATGGTCCTTTATTTGTAGAGGGGAGCAGTCTAGCAAACACCTTTATATACTCATCTCTAGGTACGTGGGCTTCACGTAATGTACTTCTCATTGCTGCTATGATTTGCAGGTTTTGAGATGGGTTAGAGATGAGGGTTTCTGGCATATGCAAGCTGCGTGTGGTTTTCATAGATTTGATGTTACTTTTGAACCAGTTTGGGTCCTTGATGCAGACAGGTAAGTTTTGAGTTCTCTGTTTTCTTAGTAATCTTTGAAAATATGCTTCTTGAAGATGTATTATGCTGCTTCTTCATAACCAGATTGTCTTTTTTCAGCATCTAGCCCTATCTGTTTTTTCTGTTTCATTTACTGATGTTATGTTAATGGCAATGAAAAAAACCAACTTGTAAATGAGGAAATAGTTGGTCATAATGGTTACCAAGAAAATTCTGCTCTTGTTTCTTTTGTTCCTAAATGGCCACAAGGAACAAGCCATAGCAGTAAAGGGATTTCAAAACAAAAGCAATGTCAAATTTCATTGTCAAACTCTTGCTTTATAGAATTAAACTCTTCTGTGTTGTAAACATGTGGATTTCCAACCAAGACTTAAGATGGGGGAGGAAAGGTTTAGTAGCTTGAAAGAAAAGCCAGACATGTTACCTGCATTAAACTATCACAAAAGCCAAGTGAAACCTCCAGTTCGGTTACGGTGATTGCACTTTGAAAAATGTGGGGTTTTGGGTTTTTTGTTTGTTTTTTTTTTTTTTTTTTTTTCTCCAGCCTAATATTTGCCATTGGCTTGCAACACTGCTCAAAAATTAAAATTGCTTCCCAAAAACTGAAGCTATCAGAGTCATGGGAAGAAACATAGATTGAAGAGCAGAGAGCAAGTAACTGAGTTTATAATTTAGAAACAAGAGAGAAAGAAGATGAAGGGATTGCAATTAAGAATTCTTAGGTGCAAAATAAACCTGGCAAATGTGTTGCTACATAGGGAAGGCAGAGGTGTCACCATGAGCCCAAGGAGGGACTCCCAGCCCAGCAGCTATCAGCGCCCAAGCAAGATGAGATGAGACCCAGAGCCACAACAGAAGCAAGGCAGGAGGTCAGGTTTTTCCAGCAAAGGGTATGAAGCTGCAAAACAGTTGAAAAAGGAGCAGAAAAATTGATAGGAATAAATAATAATAAAGGTAAGATGACAGGTGAGAGAAGCTGCTTTGCACAGGCTATTGAGTGATGCAAAGGCTGTCTGAGGCTCCTGGGCAATAAAATACTTCAAAGACCTCTCATTAGTCTTGTAAATCCTGTAAGACAAGGAGTTACCTATGGCCTTTTTAGCATAGGCATTTTAAAATAAAATATAGTGGATGTGCTCTAAAATCCAAATCCCATTTAATTGAACAAATCCTGCATTCATTTTTTTTTCATTTTCATATCAAACCTGTCAGATCAGAGTAAACATTTGACAAGAAAAGGTGGTTTTATTAGTGTGTGATTTTTGGTAGTGTCATGGTTTAAGACAAGCCACTCAGTCTCTCACTCCTCCCCCCTTCCTCCCTCAGCTCCTAGGGGGATGGGGAGGAGAATAAAGAAGAATACAACTCCCACAGGTTGAGATAAGAACAGTCCAGTAACTAAGATATAACACAAATCACTACTGCTACCACCAATAATAATAATGATAAGGCAAATAACAAGAGAAGAGAATACAACGGCTCACCACTGACCAATACCCAGCCCCACCCCAGCAGTCATCTTGCTCTTCTGGGGAACTGCCCCCAGTTCCATCCTGGGCATGATGTGCTGTGATATGGAATACCTCTTTGGTCAGTTTGGCTCAGGTGTCCTGTCTCTGCTTTCCCCTCCTCTCTGGCAGAGCATGAGGCTCAGAAAGTCCTTGGTCAGACTAAGCATTCTAAGCAGTACCTAGAAACATCAGTGTTATCAGCAATGTTCCCAGACCGAAAGTCAAAAACACAGTGCTGCGCCAGCAACTAAGAAGGAGAAAAATGACTGCTACTGCTGAACCCGGGACAGGTAGTGTTGCAAAATGCCACATTTTTCCATACATATGATCAAGAAATGTTTTTTTGAAGTATTTTCTCTTACATTGCATGCATGTTCCAGAAGCATGGTAACTTCTAGAAAGCAGTATCTGCTCTTCTGATCATTTCAATGTCTTGAGAAGTGACCCGTTATCTTCTTCCAAGAGATTTTTACAAATTCCAGTTAATCTATCAAACTTAAGTTTATCACAATTTCTAGAAAGTCTAACTTCTGAGTTGCTACTGAAAGAGCAAAGTGGCTTCTAATCTCAAAGATTTTCAAAAGGAGTTTTTGAAAACATATCCTGAGATTACTCTGCTAAGCCAGTCTATCTTTACAGACTTACTCTGCTCTTAAATATGGCAATAGGAGCCTTGCTGTGTAACTTAACTATCAAGTACAGATTTTAGTTAGCGCTGAACCAGTTAAAAGAAAAACAAAGGGTTTTGGTTTTGGTTTTTGTTTGTTTATTTGTTTGTTTTAACCAAATCTAGCTCCACTCAGACCTGAATTATTATTTTTCTTCTGAAACGGGCATTTTAATATGTCACTTTTCAGTTCCATCTCAATAAACAACCATTTATTTACAGTTCTAACACAATCTTCAGCCTACTCAGGTAAGAATTATTTCAAAAGAATAAAAACATTTTCATTTCCCGTCACTGCCAAAAATGAAAAGAACATGAGTTATGAGTCTTTCTATGTTGTCTTAAGTTGATTATTATGGAATGATTAAAAAACTAGCTGTGCTGTCATAGCAGAAGAGTACATTATAAGTGTAATAACAGCTTAGGGATACAATCCATCAATGTCATACTTGGAAGAAGAAAAAAAGTTGATCTATTTCTTTGGTCATCATTTTCAGCATATTAGATGACAAATAATTGTACATTCATCAATAACAATAGATTAAAGCTGAAATGATTTATTGCTATTACACTGCTGGTATGATGGAGCACTAGGTCACTCAAGCATTGATAGGGTCTGTATTTAATTTTCACGGGTCTCTTAGCAGAAATAATAGACAGAGAGGAAACCACCTGAAACAAGGTAGATCAAAGTTGATGACAAGTGATTTGTAGGTTTGTTCTGTAGGGAGTGGTGGGCTGGAGGTGGCAACTCTTTCTGCTTGGTGCTTTGAACCGCTAAATCAGGAGGCCCCTCACATCATTGCTGACCCAAACAGCATCAGAAGAAAATCTTGAATTCCATCAGGCCAGTTAATAAGGAAAAAATCCTTGTGGAACTTTTTTGATGTGAAAATGCTTTTCATTTACTCTTAAAATAACACAGAAGAGAAAACAGCATAATTTTTCAAAGATGCGAGTGACTCTTCATTAAAAAACAGAGAACATTAATTTGGAAAGGGCCGATAAAAGCTTTTAAACTCAAATTTAGCTATTTTTTAATGGACTTTCTCCAAAGAAACTTTGCATACAAATCTGGCTATAACTGTGTCATATGCTCCTCTGCACAGAATATCTACCAGAGTAAACATGGGTAAAAGGTTTCTGCTGAAACAGTTTTTGAACCAGAATTTGCCATTTCTGTAGGCTGCCCAAGGAGATTGTGAGTGCTCCATTCCTGGCAGTGTTCAAGTCCAGTGAGAGGTGTCCCTGCCCATGGTAAGGGGACTGAAACTAGACAATCTTAAGGTCCTTTCCAACCCAAAACATTCTATGAATCTACAGTTCCATTAGTGTCCTCGCAGGAATGGTTGGGGCTTGATTACTATGTAACAGTCCCTGATTTTCTGTCTGCCTGCCTGAGAAGGCTCCCTTTTACCATGTTTGTTTTTCTGCAGTTACTGGCTCAAAGTGGGCAAACATCTCAGTTGCCTGTTATTGAAGACCTCAGGTCTTCCAGCATCCATCGCTCCAAGAAAATCTGTACAGTGTAATTTATTTCTGCATACGCCTCAGCTGCAGATTTTACAACAAAGTAGTGAGATTTCAGTGGAGCAAAATTTTTAAAGCTCTTAGATACTCATATAATATTAATGAAACCAAAACTCTGCCTAGAAGAAGATGGTTTTGAAGTAATCTGAAGTTTAAAATGATTTCTGATATTGTATTGATTTTTATTAGGAGGCAACTTTCATTGCTAAGATTAACATTAAAAATGCTTAGGAACTTTCTCAGCATTTATGCTATGGAAGCCCCCATCAAGCATAATGATGAAAGAAGAGACTACTAAGAGTCAAGATCTCTGATCTTCATTAGCCAGTAATGAATAAAACCTGTTTGGATAACATTTATAATTATGGAATTCCAAAATAATCATTTTAACATCTCAATGAAATGAGAGAGAGAACAGAGAGACCATCTCAGTCTGATACTGAAATGTTATCACAGCTGGGAAGAACTCAGGAGTCCTCTATGTATGGTGTGCTGCCTAAGACTTTAGGATCAGTATTAAAAATATTGACCAAATTTAATTGCATTATAATTTCCTTAATTAAAATGTTTCCAAAAGGCTCTAGGATATTTTTTATTTATTTTTGACAACATTTTTAAATTTGTCTTAGTACTTTCAGTATTTTTATACTTAACAACTGATTCAGCAATGGATGTCTCATAAATAGTTTAATAATAATAATTGTAATCGTAATTATATACTAAGCTAGTTTCATTAACTTTGGAAAATTCATTGACTGTCTAAATAATCTGTCTTGTAGTGTTCGTAATTTTTAAAGCAGCTTCAATACATGGCAATGTACTAGTTACCTGGGATAGTATAAGTAACCGCTTTATTTTAAATTAGCAATTGAATCCCCATGATTTTCCCAGCTAAACTTCATTGAAATGAATTTCCATTCTGTTCCTCTGGGAGGCAGAATCTGCATTTGCTAATACAATTAAAAGTTAGAGTGAGTTGTATGAGGTCTTTACACTATAGAAATATCTGGAATCATAGTACTTGGGAAAGCCATACCTGCCCATAAGTTGTCAAAAATAAGTGACATGAATAGCAAAAGAGTTTTAATTTTCTGTCCAGTCAGATCTTAGTATTTCACACTCAATTTTCCTTCCTCAGTAATCTAAATAATTTCCCACCTTACTCATGATGAATGTCTTGCCAGTTCCTACTCAATCTTTCCACTTTACACAACCTAATTAAAGAAAACATTCCATGATTGCCTATTTTTCCTCATGCATGACAACCTATTATTTTTCCTACCACCTGATTAGGGCTTTATTATCCTTGGATTTAGATTGATTTGCTGGGTACTTTAATAAAACACTACTTAGTTTGATTTAAAGGGCTACAGGTTTCAGTCATTCATAGAATTACTCCTACAAGTAACTCATATTTGAAGTACTGTGTAGTCTCCATGAAAGGGATTTGAGGGTGCCATAATGTTAACTTAAAGAAATGAGAATCACAGGTGGTGTTCCAGTTGTGTGTGTTGTTAATATTTCTGTTGTAAGCAGACAGGAGAAGGCGTTTTGCAGTATAATTTGTCAAAGAGTGATAAATCTGTTTCATCGTTTCTGACAAGAATGGATCCTGTGTATTAAAACTACTATAAATATTTTCTCAAGATAAACCAAAACTTTCATATGATTAAATAATAATACATTTATGATGACAAATTACATTTACTATGTGTTATCTAAAATATGAGACAAAATTATGTAGTTAAAGTTCAAATGGAAGGAGATCAGTTTTGATTTAAAATCAAAGGGATTTTATTAAGTAAATGAGATTTTTCATCATTATTTTGTTATATTTAACATACTCTTTTTTTCAGAAATATTGTGTATGCGCTAAGATGATGACTTAAAAAAAAAACAGCAACCAAACAACAAAACGCAAATACAACTGCTGTAAGCTCAATTTTTTAAAGTGAGCTTATGGCAAAACCTCAGCCAGTGGAAAACTTCAGGAGTAGTTAAATGCCATGGTTATTCCTGTCACCCTTGTTGATGTCTGTGATTATTAGCAGGCTGCTGTATGCCTGCAATGCTTTGAGATCACTCTTGCCACAAATTATTAGACTATTTTTGACTGCTGGTGCTTTCTTCCAGTGCTTTCTGGTGGTTAACAATGCAACTCTCATAGAATCCTTGAATGGTTTGGGTTGTGAGGGACCTTAAAGACCATCTAGTTCCAACCGCCCTGCCATGGGCAGAGACACCTTCCACTAGACCAGGTTGCGCAAAGCCCCATCCAACCTGGCCTTGAACACTGCGAGGGATGGGGCAGCCATGTCTCTGGACAGTGCCTCACCTACTGCAGAGTGAAGAGCACTAATGTCTAATCTCAGTCTACCCCCTTTAAACTTAAAGCCATTCTCCCTTGTCCTGTGACTACATTCCTTTTAAAAAGTCCCTCAGGTTTCTTGTTGGTCCATTTAGGTAATGGAGGGCTTCTCTAAGGTCTCCCTGGAGCCTTCTCTTCTCCACGCTGAACAAGCCCCAACTCTGTCAGCTTGTCTTCACAGGAGAGGTGTTTCAGCACTCTGAGCGTTTTTGTGGACCTCCCCTGGACTCCCTTGGGCAGGTCCATGTCTTTCTTGTGCTGGAGGCCCCAGAGTTGAATGCAGTACCCCCCCCCCCCCCCCCGGGGGGTCGGGGTTATCAATGGGGGGGCTCACAAGAGCAGAGTAGAGGGACAGAATCCACTCCTTTGACCTGCTGGCAACACTCTTTTTGATGCAGCCCAGGATACAGTTGGCTTTTTGGGCTGCAAGGGCACACTGCTGGCTCATGTTGAGCTTCTCATCAACCAACACCTCCAAATCCTTCTCTTCAGGGTTGCTCTCAATCCATTCTCTACCCAGCTCACATTTGTGCTTTGGATTGCCATGACTCAAATGCAGGACCTTGCACTTGGCCTCATTGAAGTTCATGGGCCCACCTCTCGAGCCTGTCAGGGTCCCTCTGCATGGGCTCCTCTTCCTTCAAGGGCTCTATTCAATGCTACTCCACCGAGCAGATCCTTCAAGAGGCCAGAGTCCTCTCTTCTCAAGTCCAGGGTATTGAGCTTGATGCACACCTTCCTTGCCACCCTAATGACCTCAAACACCACCATTTCGTGGCTACTGCAGCCAAGGCCACCCTCAAGCTTCATATTCCCCACCAGCTGCTCCCTCCTGGTGAGGACAAGGTTCAGGATAGCCACTGTCCTGGATGATTCCTCTATCTCTTTCCTACAGCTTTTCCCCTAAATACAAATGTCAAGAAGCTTGAAGAGCACAGCAGGGCTTTGCTACATCCTGTTGACATGCTTAGTTCAATAAAAAAGATGACAGTAGATTAATATTGGCATAACAATGTTTGGGTTTTGGAAAATATAGAAGTTTCTGCTTTTGCTGCTTTTGTCAGAAAATTTTTCAGCATTCTCGAATGGAATGAAACTTTCTTAACTAAAAATGTCTGCAAGGTAGCTGGCACCCAATATTCATATTTTAAGGCTTGCTTTAGCATGTAGGAGATGTACACTCTATGACACTTTGGCTTCTGAGCAGCCTGGTCTACTTGATGATGCATTTAAACTTGAGCCTGGCTTTATATCTTGTTCCATAGGAACTTTAATGCTTGACATGTAAGATTTGTTTATTTTGAAAGTAATCTTGCTTGGATGTGTTACACTAGCAAAGCTGACACACCTATAGACGAACAACAGTAACTACTTAATATGGAAAATCTTGGATCTAACACAGCATTTAGAAACTTGCTCAAAGGGAATCATGTGAAAAAAACCTCGTTTTGTACCCACATGCTGTGAAATTACTTCATCCTTATAGTGTGGGATCGCTTCAGCAATGGAATAGCATCCATTTTTTACTGGAAAATGGGACAAAAGAAACTAGTTTTTTCTCTGTGATATGCAAAATATGTTGTCTGCTGTTTCTCACAATTTCTTCCCGAATAAAAGTGCTTTCTGTGCTGCAGGTGGCAGGCATGTGTGGAGGCACCTTGTACTCCTGATCACCCAGGTAAATCTGTTAATATAATTACTCACACACTTGACTTTTGCAGCTGGAGAGTAGAAAGAGCTTCCCTTAGGGAGAAAATATTTTATTTTGTGGACAACTAATTTCTTCGGGTTTTGGGTTAAGAAGTGGAGAAGAAGGGGTTTATGCTTGCATGAAGGTGGCTGCAGAGATGGTTAATAGAGAAAATAGACAAAAGAATCATATAAAAGCCAAGTTGTAGTGCTAAAGACTTAATAGCTATAAACTGGTAGCTATTAGCTTCTAATTACTATCAAATAATTACTGAATAGAATAGTAAATGTTATTAGCTTACTTTAGTATTCAACATAAAACGCTTCCAACAATAATTTACTGTTTGTTCAGCTTTAATATATACTGGGCTACTTTGTAAACATCCTTAATAAATGTGATTATTGTCAGAGTTCTGCAGATGAGCCCTGTAAGCCTCATGCCATACTCTGCTTTCATTGAAGTTAAACTACTAGTCCGTTTATTATAGAAGCAAATTTAAATATTGAAAAAGAAAAAAAAACAAAACCAAAACCAAAACAAACCAGTAGGAGAATAGGTGTTAGATGTGTAAGTATGGTACTGATTTCCAGAATTTAGGAATACCATTATAACTCAGGTGTTACACGTGCTCTGTGCAAAGCTGTGATTTCATTTGCTGGACACCATCTCTGCTGGTGATTTTGACTTACTGTCAAGTATATATCTATATGTTATCAGAAGGAGCTGATTAGTTTGTACTGATTTAGTGGCCTATTGCATTATTTTCTTTGGAAAGTGCCTAAATCTCTGCCTCCTATAACAGACTTGGAACTCATTTTTTTCCTGGAGGAAAAGGGATTGGGTTTTGATGTATAAAATATAAAAGTTGACTATAGGTTTAAGAGTTATGCAATATCCAGAAAAATTTGTAAACCTCAAAGTCCCAATAGGAGGGCTGTATTTATAACAAATATATATCTTCCATTGTCGTGGTTTAAGCCTAGCCAGTAAATCAGAGCCACACAGCTGCTCGCTCACTCCTCCCCCTCCTTCCCCCAGCTCCAGAAGGAATGGGAAGGAGAATCGAAAGAATGTAACTCCCACGGGCTGACATAAGAACAGTCCAGTAACTAAGGTATAACACAAACCACTGCTGCTACCACCAATAATAATAATGATAAGGGA
>WYDI02009459.1:0-185453 GCA_009867235.2 Psittacus erithacus | reverse complement strand
TCCCTGCCCATGGCAGGGGGGTTGGAACTGGATGATCTTAAGGTCCTTTCCAACCCAAACTATTCTATGATTCTATGTTTGATCTGGATTGTTTGAAGATAGGCTATTTGGAGACGTTCTTCTCTGAGCATCTCTGTTCTCCTTTGGGTGTGGGAGAAGGGAAGGTATAATATTCCTCAGATTTATTGTGTATGCAGAGGATGATGTGCTGATGGCCTGAAGCTCTGGAGAAAGTTCCATCCAATTGGAGAAATCAAACTGCAGGAGACACAACAAACCAAAACTTTTGATTTAGTGGGAATGCCAAGGAAAACCTAACTGCTTTGAATAAGGAGATGTGAAGCTGGGTCTTGTAGGCTCTAATCTCATCTCTGATGCTGGCCTAGAGCAAATTTGGTATCATCTTCTGTGTCTTGACTTTCCAGCAGGTAGGAGTGATGAGAGATACCTGCTTCAAGCAACATGAGAGATTCCAGCTGATGCTTCAATGCACCCTGCAGCAATCACTAAGCAATTATTATGCACTAAATTCAGCTGAAGCCTGTAGTCCCTGCTTGCTAAGGGGTAGTTTTCGACTGCTGGAGTCAGTGTGGTGTCACTGCTAAAGCTGGCATGAGTGGATGTATCACAGTGAGCTTTAGGGAGGCAAAATCCCTCCTCATGCAACACAATATATGTCATTGTAGGCAGGGTGTATTAGTTAGCTTCACATACGTGGAAAATAAATGACCGTAAAGCTTGCTAAGTCACACTGTCTGTATTGATAGTCTGGGCCTGCAGAGATTCCAATACTGGATCTCAGTGATTTAAAAACAAAATTAAATGCTCCACCTAATTATAGTTCTGTGCATGTATAGCTGCCTTTGGGCATTTGCAGCTGTCATGTTCAAATATTTCTAGTAACTGTGGCTGTGACATTTGTTCAACAGATGAGGTAAGAATAAAAGATAAAGGGACAACAGCCTGGTTTGAGGAATGGAAAGAAGATCAGACGCATGACTGGATGCCATGGAGCACTGCAACGTGTTTGAAGGTGGGCTTGGAGGCACCAGAGTTTGCAACTAAAATAAAACAGCAGGTGGGATGGTGGCAATACTGAAAAACAACATTGAAAAAAGCATGTACTGGGAGAAATGGCTGAGAAATATGTGTTACTCCAAGCCCAGGCCTGGGAGAGCTGAATGTCCAGGTTTCTCTTGGGAAAGGGGGAAGGTCCTTGGGTAGCTTGTATCATTTCTGTCATGTGTTCCCATGGAAGAGCAGTGGTGTGCAGATGTTTGTCTTGCTCTAAAATACATCAGCACCAAACCCTCTGTGCAGATGCATTCACCTCCAGCCTTTCCTGCAAAAAGACCTGATGCTTGTGCCCCTTTACACCGCACCATTCATGCGTTTCCCTTTGTTTTTCTGCTCAGAAGTTTGCTCTTCCCAAGGTGTGCTGAGGTTTCAGGCCTGGAATACCCTGCCTGTGTCTTGCATAGCTGACTTTCCTCTTTTTTCCCCCTTGCAAATAGGTTTTTTACACATTCCTGCCCTCAGCCACTGCAATACACTGCGTGTAAGCCATGAGATAACAACAGAAATACAGATTTGCCAAGACTTCCACTGAGAATTCCCATCATGAAATTGCTGATAGGAGGTACCTTAAAAAGAAAGTGCTGTAAGGGAAAACATGGGTTTTTGTTTTGGTGGGGGGAAGTGGAGGGAGGAAAGATCAGTAGACTATCCTCAATACGTACCTCTTAGATCTATGATCTCTGCTGTGCAGCATCCAACTGTGCAGATCTATCAAGTTCAGCCACGCTGGAGTATGCCACACAGGGGGATGGTTTAATCTTGACAGTTGAGCTTCCAACCGAAAAGAGACAGAAAGAATGAGATGAAAAAACATGCTAAAACCTGCTCTGCTCCCAGTAGGCCTTTGGAGCTCTGCTACTAGATAACATTGCCGCTTGTGGAACAAAGGCATAGCGATGGGTGGCTCTTTCAGTCCAAGGCACCGTATTGGTTTTCCTAAAGCAATTGCTGAATAGCAAGGACCCTCCCACCTCACAAAATAAAGGAGACCGGGCGCAGCTCTGCTCTGATGAGGAAGTAGTAACATGGAAATCCCTAGGAGAACTTCAGATTGAATGGGGCTGAGACACTTGAGCAGAGTGTGTGCTTCATGGGGGTATGATCTGATAACCCAAAGCTCTACCTTTAAGGCTGGATCGTTAAAGCTGCCCAAGTTGCACATCTATAGAGCTCCCATTTCATTTAAGTAGGACAAAACAACAATTTTCTCAGAAGAAATATTTGGGAGCTGCCTTGCTCACCCGTAAACTCCGTTCCCACCTTCCTGCATCCAAAATGCACAGGTTTGGACGCACATTGCATTTCTGCTGCAAACTTCTAGCATGGAGTTAGCATGGCCTGGGTGAACATTAAGAAAGGGAAATGTTAATGAAATGCTTAAGCACATACCTATGACACAATCTGAAACAGGTGGATGCGGAGCGATTGAAAGCCTCACGCTTCACTCAAACCATATGTGAAACTCCTATTGCCATCCTAAGAGCAATGATCAAGGGCAGGAGATGGCTGTTAGCGAGTGTGATTTAGAACTGACTTTGGAAAGGGTAATTTATGCTTTGGAGCCTCCTTAGATGTGTACCCAGTAGGATCTGTAGCTACACCTGCTTACACATCTTTCGGCTCACTGAGATGCTAATGAGAAACCCAGTCCTCATGGGCACAGGGAGGAACTGTAACAGTGAACTCCATCCAGGAATGGGTCTCAGTGACTGATTTATCAGCAGGCTTTCCTGTAGGACAGATAACTCATGCCAGGAGTTTCAAGATCTGCACTCAGATTTTGATGTGCAAGGTCAGAGACTGCATCCAGCAGCCCTGGGAAACACCCAGCACTCCAGAGACAGGGACTGACCGAGCCAAAGCTCCCTTCCACCCCTCTTTCTTTTTGCTTGTACCCACATTTAAAAACCTCTGGCTGCCCTTTATATTTGTGGAGTTTGAGACTCGATGAGGCTTCAGATTGCTTTACTCTTTCTGTTGAGATACATTCTTCATTCATTTATTGTTGGCACCATGTTCAGTTGAGCACCTCACACTGCACCATGGTTAAATGGGGGCTCAGCATCTATTTAATGTCCCCCCACCCTGAGCCTTAACCATTAATGCTGCTTGTAACTTAAGTATGGACTAATGTCCCTAGACTTGTGATGCACACAAGCGTGACCTAAAAGCTCATCATACTCAGCCCCTGGCGGTCCCCCTCCAGCTGCAGACTGATGTAGCATCGTGTAACAGTGTGTTGGCTCTCTGGAGGGGCCTCCATCCATCTTCTGCAGGGAAAGACTTAAGAAGTGACCTTCTTTTGGCAGAAGTGAGCCATGGTGCAACCCCTTGGAAACCACAGGGTGGTGGCAACTACTTCTCTTCCTAAAATCCCCATGAACTTTCTCCTCCAAAATCTCACCATCTCTCCAGCAAGCTTCCCCAGGCAAGTGCTGGGGCTAAAAACAAATACTCACTTTGAAGAACTGGTGATAACCTTCTGCAGATGTGCAGAGACCAATCCATTAGGTATGCCAAAAACTGGGGCTGGATCATGGGACAGTACCAGCCATGCACCCTCGGCACAGCAAGAGGTGCCTGCACCTCTTCATGCCTGTTGAATTTGGGCTGGGAGTGGTGGGAGTGAGGAAAATGCTCTGGGAGATTTCAGGATCAAATGGGTTGCTTAAGTACTAGTCATTATAATTGTGTTTGTGAAGCATCATTTTACTGCGCTAAAGACAGACATGGTAAAAGAATGAGACTCAGAATAAATGGCCTTGCATGTTTAAGAAACTGCTCCTGCGGTTTTTGGATGTGATTACATGGTGCTAATATGCTCCCATCAAAGCCACTTTGAGAGTCCAACCCCAACCTCATAATTCTCCTTCCTAAAATCAGATTGCAAATGAGCAGCAAGACTTCTGCTTAATTATAGCCTGAGGAGTGATGTTTGGGCCGTGAATCATGTTAGATTTCACACTGATAGGTGAGGAGTACATGTGCTGATATCATCTGCAGACTGGGCACAGTTCACTAGCGGCAGCCTTGCAGAGGCATCTTGCTCTGGTTCATCCATGGCCACGGTGGGAGCCAAGCTGGGACCCACAAGCACATTTATTCTCTGTCAAAGTGCAGCTTTCCCTCCATGCAGCCTCGCTGCTCACCTCTTGTCTCATGTCTGAAAGCCTTGGGAATGGGAAGTTTCCTTCTACTTGCATAAGCAGGACATAAATTCAAAGGGTTCTGCTGAATATTTGTTAAGATGCATATTTATGTGCAAAACCCTCCCTAACCCTCAGAAACCATTTAGTTAAAAGAAGATAAAGATCATTTACTTATGCCTTTGGGCTGTTGCTATTTAAGCACTGCACATTTATGTCTATTTACTCAGGTATTTATTGAAAAAGCATAGCTATATTAGCACTTGTTGCCTCTCCTAAATCATTTCTGAAGGTTCTCACAGCACTTCTTTAAGGGATGTACAACTCAGGATGAACAAATGGTGTAATTCTGGCTGTAGGACTGTGAAAGCAAGCAACCTTTTCCAGCAGCCATAGGGAAAGGCATTGGAACAGGCTTCCCAGAGAAGTAGTGGAGTCACCATCCCTGGAAGTGTTCAGAAACTGTGTAGATGACATCCTTAGTGACAAGGTTTAGTGGTGGAATTGGCAGTGCTGGGGCATGGTTGGACTTGATCTTAAAGATCTTTTTCGACCCCAGTTTATTCTATGATTCCTCATTATGGCTAACTGCTTATTTTGGTGAAACCCCAGCTTTGCAGCATTGTTCAGATTTGCTCTCATTCAGGTTTGCATGCAGGTTCCTGAGTCCTGACATCCCACAAGCTCCATAAATGGTGCAAAATCCCCAGGACTCTTCCCCTTTGAGCTTGACAAGGGGGTTTTCTGCTCAGGGATATTAGCAGCTGCTACAGTGGTGCAGTCTGTAACTGGCTGGCTGTGCTTAATGACCTGGGGCACATCAGCTCCTCTCAGCTGGCTCCCAATCCCCAGGAAATGCACCCCGGCTTGATTACTGTCGCCTAAAGAGTCACACATGTACACTGGGAACCTTCTTTTCATTAACTTAACCTGTGCCCAGAGAGCTGCTGCAGAAACAGATTTTTTCAATCAAATAATGCATTTTCAATTAAATGCCTTGGTTTCTCCCCATTTTTCTCTTCCTTTCCTGCTGTACAGGAGCTATCTGTGTTTAATGTTGTAATGGGATCTTAACATCAAGTTGGCTGTGTTCTTCTGAAGTGATGGCAACAGTAATTAGGATGTGTGATTGTTTTCCACTGGGTATATTTGTACCATATGGACAATGCAACGTGATTCAAAGCAAAGACTGCTCCTGAAAATTCAAGACAAGATGCAATGAATGAGACTTTGATGTAGCAAAAAGTCACTGCAGAAACTCCACACAAGCAGGAAGCTACGTATTCCCGTACCTGCCTGCCTGGAGTTCCCCTGCAGATGACTTTGGCAGGGGGTTAAGAAATGAGCACACACATTTGTTATAAGCATTATGAATGATATATGGCAAATGTTTGCAAAGCAACTGGGAAGAAAAGCTGCTGGGGCAGGGCTTTGGATTTTCAGGCTGCAGCAGTGCACTAAGGAGTGTGACCCGAAGATAACATGGCTTTGGGGAGTGCCAGCAGAGTTGAGTTAAGCATGAATCAGAAATCTCTGTTGAATAGTGAGGCAAAAAATATGAAGGATTTCCATTCAGAAAAGCACTTTCTTCTTCCTCTGAATAAGCACTTTCCAGAGCTGTTGAACCATAGCTGCTCCTTGTTCCAGTCTTGCCTTTGGTGGTGCGTGGGAAATTGCATGTGCTCCTTGCTCCAACATCAAGAACAAGAACAAAGTTGCTCTTTCACAGAGAGAAAGGAGCCGTCAGTGACCAGAAACAGGCTGGGGAGGCCAAGAGCCATCCTCCCTCCTGTGCAGCTCCTCTGGGAAGACAGGGAGCATGGTAGCGCTGCCCCGCTTCAGCTGCCCTTCCCTGGGTCTCTTGAGATGGTGGTGGCGACAGGAATGGCACTTTGTGGGTGGGAAATTATTCCTCAGTCTTGGTACCCAACTGCATTTGGCAAAACTGCTGCTGGTTTTTACCTCCCAAGGCCCTATCCCAAACTTCTCAGCTTGTCACTCTTGGCATCGCAGGTTGGGAATAACTCACCCAGAGCAGAGACATTTGGAAGTGGCAGTTTCAGGCTGTGCTTAAAAGAATATGTTGTATTTTTCTTTTCTTTCCTGAGCAGGCACCAGTTCTCCAGGATTTTGGAGATGTTAACTTTGTGTTAAGATCCCATTGCAACATGGGGCGCTTTGCCTTGAAATCCTGTTTCTGTTTTGCTGTGGTTGGAGGATAGAAAGGGAGCAAATAAATAAGATGCTCTTCCCGGAAGGGCAGCATGCAGGCTGGATGCTGGGAGCTCCCGAAAGGCTTCTTTGCCCACACATGGGGAGAGGAAATGGCTATGGATCAATTTAATCTGTGTTCTTTTTAGTATCACCTAAGAGGGAAGATCCCTCATTCTGAAATTCCCCTTTTTCCTTTGCTAATATGATTTCAACAGTCTTCTGAAGAATGTGATACAAAAGAAATAATGTTTGAAGCAATTTCCTGTGTATAACAAGTTAAATAGCTCTGCAATGAAACGTGAAGTAAATAACTTTGAAGCATAGTTATTCTTTGTTCTCGGTTTCAGTGGTGAATTTCTTAGAGCTCACATGGCATGGAGGAGATCTTTTTTCAGGGAAAAAACACAGTAAAATGAAAATCCCCCTTGGCATGTTTAATGGAAATCAATCTGAATTGGAATTTCAACTGTTAGTAAATCAATGCCATCCCCATGCTCTCTGTGAATATTCGCCTGTTCCTTACAGATGATGCTCATATTTACTTGAAAAAGTAAGGGCTGGGCAGTGTTTGGCACACAGTGAATTAGGCACCAACAGTGCTTTAAAATGATCACAAAGGAGTGTGAGCTTCTGCATCCCCTCTTTGAGAGAACAACCGTTGCTCATTCCCTCCCTCTTACAACGTCATGCTGTGTGAGGCACCAGTGTCCCTGCTGACTGCTGCTCTGAGCAGAGATGTAAGTGCAGAAGCTCTCCATAGGTCATATATACCCCAGAAAAGACTTTTCCTGTGGCCTGAGAGCACTGCAATCAAGCTGTCCGTAAGTGCTCCATGTGGATCCGCCTCATTAGTGGTGGGGCTTGGCAAACTGGGCAGCCTGCCATGAGCAATCTGTCCTAGGAGGCTGTCACTCATCAGCTTCTGCCTGAAGTGATCCCTCACTGTGTCAGCAGCAAGTCCTCGCTTGTTGCTTCCTATGGATCAGAGTCAAAAGCAAAAGACATCCAGGGAAGGGAGGGACACATCTATGTGCCTTGGTGTCATACTCTCCAATGTGTGTTTTGTCAGGGTGCATGACCCCTGGTGAGCATCCACCGCACTCACACTGTGCAGGGACAGGGGTGGCACAGCACTGGGTACGCTGGACACAGAGCACAAACAGGTCTCTCAAGCTGATTGTACCTTCCCTGGTACCACTGGGTACCACTGGCACGCCAGGGCCCTTGCCAGGTAGAGAAGATGTAGTAGAACCTGCCAACTAAAAGTTACCTGCTGGTTTGCATGCTATTACCTGTCTCTTGCTATTTATTGCTTTTATATCAATTAGTTTTCCACATCCCACAGTGTCACTGCTCTTGTCTTAAACATGACCAGGCCAGACACTCAGACTCTAAGAGATAGGCACCAACCCTGGGAATTAGGAATCTGAATGCCCTTGAAGATAACCAGCTTTTGTCTGGTCTCATGTAACTTAGAGGATTAGCCAGAGACATCTTAAAATCCCCATGGGAAGATGGGTGCTACAGCATGCAGTGCCAATGCTTTCCTTGAACGTTTTTCCTGCTGGAAACACGCAAGGAAAGGACACTTCCAGGCTGTTTGTGCAGATATTCGCAATGAGTGTGCAATGTGCATCCTTCCGTGCTCGCACCTCAAGCCCTTCCTAGCTAATTCCTATGTGCAATTTTTCCCTTGTGGCAGCCTTCCCATCCCTACAGACAGCATGGAGAAATGGCCTTTTCCCCATCTCCTCTCCTGGAAGAGAGGCAGAGGACTGCATGCACAGTTAACACTTGCATTATCTGCCCCATATGAAGCCATCTGGTTCTGCTGAAGTATTTGATCTCTCAGCCGGGTTTGATTTATGTGGCAAGAGCAGCAGCATTCCCATCGCGGAAGTTGAGCGCGATGGCTGACGTTGCCACTGCTTAAGGGTAAAGCTGGATCCCACCAAGCCTGAGTTTTACGTTGCCCCTTATTGGACACATCTGGTGAGGGAAAGGCTCTCTCCTTGCTGCTGGCCTGCTCTGCCTGGGTTTGGGCCAGGCAACGTGAAACCCGTTTGCATTTAGCAGGGCCTAAAGTCCTGGTTTGTGGGAATGCCGCTTTCCTGATGATTGAAGTTTGGGAAAATGATACCGAAGGGTATGTTTGCACTCCAAAAAAAACACCAAAGGAGGAATTTCTAACTTGGTAGAAGGTTTCTGCTCCCTGTTGTGAGGGTGGCAGCCTCCGGTTTGGTGTCCATATGATGAAGAGCCGCAATGAGTTTTGTGAGGGCAACACCCCTTGGAGCACGCTAGTTGGTTTGCTTTGTGAGGAATATAACAGTGCTTCATGTTCCTTATTTCATGTCACATTTCATGGACATTGATGGTTTTTCTCCTTTTCCTTCGCTTCATGGAGGGTGTGAAATCCCATATTCAGTGTCTGCGCACTTAAAACTCTTCTTTGTGTTTGTTTTTTCTTCAGATCTATGTCATTACCATCATGTGATATGCCATATAAGATGCATTATCCTAGCTTTGTAAGCTATTTCCTTTATTACATGATATTTTGCAAAGTTCATGGATGCTCCAGCTAAGGAACCTGATTATTGAAGGGATCATTCCTGCTTAGGAATTTCATATGAATTACAATATTAGTCTAATACAGAGCTCTTCACCTTCATTTCCTGGTGAAATCCAGCTGACTCTGGGTGAGATGCGTCAGTTTTCACTAAAAAGAGCATTGTAGCAGCACACAGCATTTTGGGATAGGGACTGAGCACAGACAACCTCTATTGAAATGCCACAGAAGAGGCAGGAAGGCAAAATACAGTGACCCAACCTGGACAGAGCGCAGCCTTCAGCAACAGGCAGGGCTGGTAAGCCCTGCAAAAAGTGATTTGTTAAGGTTTGGGTGAGTTTCTGTGATGTAAATACTGGAAGGAATTTTTATGAGATCTGGCCCTGGAATCGGGAGGATTAAATAGCAAAGGAAAAACCAATGGGCTCTTCGTAACTGATAGCGCACAGCAATGATAGTTCTGGTAGCAACTGGAATTTGAGTCCCAGTTGCCTGTAGCCAACCATTTCCAGCCATCTGCATACCCAGGCAGCCTGGGAGTCAGGGCTGAAGAAATCAGCTGCAGCAGCCCTGGATTCCTTCATGTCTTCAGGAAGGATGTGCCATGATGAGAAAAGGGGACACAGCCCCTAGAGGTTATTTTGAAGCCATTAATCCACGTGGCCAAATTTAGTCCATATGGCAAAAAATAATCCACGTGTGCTAAGCTGGAGGTGCCAAAGGGAAGGTCCAAAACACAGTGTCAAACCCAGCTGGAACATGCACAAGACAGGAAACAAATCATAAAGAGCTCTCTTCAGTGATGCAGCCCACGTTCCTGCCCTGAGTGCAGCCACACGCTGTATATCATGTACTGCCATGTAATGCTGATCTGTGTTTCATCAGCTGGATTTGAGATTTTTGCTATTGGAATTCAACCAAAATATAGCAATGTTACAATCAGGCTTCCAGGAAAGAATAAGGGAGGTAATACGGCCTGGGGTTTTGAGCTCTGGACTTGAAATCAGTTCAGGGTCCAGTTCTGTATCTTGGGAATCCAAGGTGTTTGCTGGGTTCAGTCCATAACTTGACCATGCTCTCTTTCTGTTCTGTGTCGTGATTTTGGAGCATGGTGGTACTCAGCTAATTTATGTGTGCTTGGAGGAATACCATTTGGAGGTGGGAGGTGGTGCAGAATGATGGCTTCTTTGCGTTTTGTATGTCCGCTAACTCTGAGCTTGAAGTTTGCTACTAGAATGGACCCTTGATCAGTACAGTGCTGTCTTCAGGTTCCAACTATATAAAGAAACCAGTGTAATGAAGTTCACCTAAGACAGAAACACTGAGATTTGTAAAGTCAATCTGATGCTGATGAGACTCTGGGAATTGCAAAGGTGCTTCAAAGACTTTCTGACTTTTCTAAGGATCTTAATTAAATGACTCAGTAAGTGACATGCAAGTTCCTGGAATGCCAAAAGCCCTACATCCACTACTGCTGGGACCAGTGGTCCATGTCTCTGGAGCTATTTGGGATGGAGTGATGCTGCAGCTGATGCAGCTGAGTGGTGCTGAGGTGGCGGTGCTGGTCCTTGTTGAGCCTGGACTGTTCTTCTCTTCCAGACCCACTGCAGCACTGGGGCAGGGAGCAGCAAACCTGCAGGATGCTTTTCCTGTTAGATATGGTGCATTTTGAGCTGGACCATTGCCCCTGCTGCAGAAGGCGGTGGGGAGGAGGGAAGGAACGCCAGGCCTGCAAATTAGCATCAAAGGCTTGGTGCGAGGTTTATGGGGACATTTACTAGTGTTGTTTTCATTATTTACACCAGCCTTGATTCTAGGAGTTCTCATTAAAAGCGTAATAAATGTAAAAATATTTTACAGGCCAATAAAAGTTCCAAAGCAAAAATAACTTTATATAGTGTGATTTCTTCCCCCCTCTTTTACAAAATACTGTGTGGTATCATCTTGAACCTGCTGATTGCTGATGGGATAAGAGGAGCCCCTCCATTCCGATACAGTTGTAAGGGGATAAGGCTCAGGACTGTTCTCCAGCCAACTGATTCCTCAGGTAACAGGTAACTCTCGCAGTCACTGATTTTGATGAGTGCATATGAGGCTAATACAGCACTTTTTCCCTGGGGAAAAGAGAGAAAACCAGATCATTCATATTAATATTTTTCTGGTTTAAGACCCAAGAAATATATTTAGAAAGGCACTGGAAAATATGGGACTGACAAGGAAAAATACATGAATGTTTTCAAGTTCCTCTATAAAATATGTTCACATAAACAGACTGTGTGTAGTCAGAACTAGCCTATAGTTTCTGGAAGTATGTTAAACAAGGAGAATGATATGTGCCAAATCCTATGTTGCAGTGTTGGGATGCGCAGTCCTCTGCAGAAGGACAGAACTAAAACGAGGAAACACTTCGGAATGAACTCAGCTTGGAGGTAATCCAGAAAGCTTGTGGAATGGGTGGAGATGAAAAAGAATGAATTTAACCATTAAATCATCCAGCAGCTTGGCATCTGCAGCATTTATCTTCTTGTCCCAAAGATAATAAAGTTCTGAAGTCATAATAACATCTGAGCATCTTTGATCACAGGGCAGACAAATTGGTCCAAAAATACTAAATTTGGCTTTCTCACCCAGGTTATCCTAAGAACTACTGAGTCAGCTTTGCAAACAGAGTGGTTTTCAACGTGCGGAATGAACGTAGAGGTGCTTGACCTATAAGAAGCTGGAGGTGTCAGTTGCAGCAGCCAGTAGACCTCCACTTGCTTGGAAGCAAATGTATGATTCCTGGTTTTTAGGCTCTGGCATCTATAAATGCTGAGGAATGTTTTCTTCAGGCTGACTCTAAAAGCTGCCTTCATAATTTTGCACGAACAGCGACTTCTGCTTGTGCAGGGTTTTAGTCCTGACTTTATCACTTTGAAAAGCTATGCCTGTGCTTGGGGAGAAGGAATGGGGATGGAACTGATTGCTGCTGGAAGAAGCCTTTGTCCCTGCCCTCTTACTGAGCCAACCTGCTGCCAGGATTAGGAGAGCATTAACTGACAAGCACCAGAGAGGTTCCACCATCACAAAGCCCAAAGCTATTTGGAAATCCAGTTCAAGAGCTGAGTGAAGCCAGGTAGAAAAGCTGAAGCATTAGCAACCCATCCAGCAGGTACGAGCTGAAAGCTCAGTTGCACAGATTCATTTGGGCTTTAGACCTGAATCTTCCACTGCTGGATATTTTCTGTATGTCTGTGCCAGAATAGAGACTTTCTCTGCAAGGCTGCTCAAAGGGGAGGCATGAACCAGTCAAAAGCCAGGCAGCGTTTTCTTAGCAGGAAATAAATTTAGATCCTTGTATTATTATTATTATGATTTCTTCATTAAACATTGGAAAGAAATGTGGGGCTATGAATGGGATGATCGCTGCAAGAAAGCATGGCTGGTTTTACTGCCCTGGCTATTGTGCCCCAAGGCCACAATTAGGACTGGAATCCCATTCTGCCAGGTATTGTCCAAATGCAGAGGAAGGAACAATCCTTGACTCTGAGATCTGCAATACTGATTAATCTTTATTTGTTTGTGCAATTACTAGTTCATTATTAAACACTGTTATTTGCTTCAGAAGGGAAATGTTCTCAGCTGAATGAGTCCAGGTATTGGTCATAACATAATCCATACATTGCATATAGGCAGCATGGAAATATTTCTCTTGTTTTCATAGATACCTCACTGAAGTTTCAGGTTTTCAGCCAATCTTGGGGAATTACACTCATGAAAACTTAACTCGAGTTAGTTAAAACTTGTGTGACCAGGACACAGAATTCCTGACAGCCCCTTGGGAACCTGCATCCTAAAATGACATGCCCCTAAGCCTGTATGAGACAGCAGCAGAGCTAGGACTGATAGTATCCCATATCTCGAGCTGGTTGTCTTGAAATAGTATCTCTTGTTTCTGCAAAAAGCAGATATTCTGTGAATATGCCTTTATAAACCGTTTTACTGCAAAGTACACTTGATTTAACCTCTGAGACACTGGTAATCTATATGTCTTTACTTAGGCTGCTGGCTAAAATGCCATTTTCTTGTCCACACACTGATTTTGGCTTTCCCATTGCAGTGCTGTTATCTCTTTGCTATCGCATAATTTACAGGCAATTCAAAACTGGATGCAATCACAACTCATAATTTTAAATGCTAATCCTTGGCCTGTCACTCTGGCTGTAACACATACAGCCTGCTCTATTAAACTTTAATGTCTACCCTAATAGCCATGTGAGGCTAGAAATCCAGGGATTAGCTTTGGTTCCAGTTAACTGCTGGTAGGTGCCTGCAGTGTTATAAAGGACTCTTTCTCCTCTGAGGAGCACTGAGCATCTTTGCTTTGGTTTGTTTATAAGCTACTCAAAGTTGCTGTAATATATATTTTCTCCAAAAAGGACTACCATAAACTGGGTTTAATCTAGTTAAAGAATGGTGCGCTCAGAGGAGTGATGACTTGATTTCTTACTCTGTGTATTGCAGGCTCCCTTTTGTAAATATGCTGTCTGCTGGGGAAAGAGGTGAACTTTCTTTAGCAGTGACATTCAGGACCATCTGGATCCTGTGAGGGGGTGGAAGATTGGTTATGAAGCAACTGGATTACGTAAAATAAGTAAAAGCCTGGCCCTGTTGAAACCAAGGGTAACATTTCCATTGACTCCAGTAGGGCCAAGATTACCCACGATGTTTTGTATTGGGGTAATGGCATTTGTGTTGTCCAAATTGATGCTGGCAAGAGAGGTAATTATTGGATTTGGTTGTGACTCTAAGTCACATGAATGCTTTCTCCATGTTGTGTTGGTAGGAAGGCTAAAGAAGTGTAAGGCATATAGTCTTCTGCATAGCTTGTACTCTTGAGTTATATGCTGGAAATCATAGAATCATTTAGGTTGGAAAAGACCTTTAAGATCATTGAATCCAACCATAAACCTAACACTGCCAAGTCCACCACTAAACCGTGCCCCTGAACACCACATCTGCAAATAGGATGCTCTGATAATTGTTAGCTTCTGTGATACATCAAGACCTATTTGGATTGTGGATTGGGAATTGCTCCTGCAGATGCATTCAGGCATGCTGGTGAGCAGAAGAGGACTGTGGAGGCTAAGCAGAACACCAGAGTGACTGAAAGCCACCTTCAGAAGCAGCTTGCAAAGGCTGCATTTCTGTGTCTGGTCTGTAAAACCTCTACAGCTGGTTGGGAATGGGTTTTTATGAGGATGTTTTAAAATGTGGAAATCAGCAATGAGCTGAACCAGGAAGCTGTTGTTTGAGTTTTTCTATTTTTTATTTAAAGAAATGTATGATTTTTTATGCAGCTTGCTCTGGGAAAGATCTCTTGGGACCAGAATAACATCTCTTCCAAAGCATACAAATCCCAGAAAGCTAAACAGCCTGACAGTGGTGACACTTCTCTGCCAAACCTCCTGGTTCATACACTTGCTCTGTGTGGCCTGAGTAGCAAACACAAGCATTGCCTGGTATCACAGCTTTGTGCTGGCCATACTCTGTATGAAGCAGAGTTTTCCCCAGTGCATCATTCTTTCCTCAAGGTTATTCAGGGAAAGATTTTTAGTTCTCCCTCAATTTGGAACAGGACCCATTACTTAAGCTTGGGATTTATTTTTTTCCTCAAAACCGAATTCTTGTTGTTGAGCCAATCCTTACTCTCTCGAGGCTATGGCAAGCCTCAGTCAGCTCCAGATCTTCACTTCCATACAGGATCTACCTTTCAGCATCCTGGTGCCCTTCTCTGAGGTAACCCCTTCTCTGCTGCACTCCAAGGCAAACGATGAGTTCAGATGAGATTTTGGGGATGACTCACTTATTTGTTCCAATCCCTGCTAGACGCTGAGGATGGCCTTTGGCTGGGAAAAACACTCACCCCTCTGAACAGAGGCTTATTAGCTTCCTAAGTATTTTATGAGGATTCAGTATAACTTTTCCTTGGGATTATGTTGAATGGGTACCTGAGCTGCTGGTATGGAGAGGTGGAAATTTCTAATGACAGCCGTGTGTGGTTAAAAGCAATTTTGTGCATATTTTCAATAGCCACAATGGTTAAGCCCATAAGCTGAAAAATAAGAGAAAGCTCTTTCCCGTCTGTTGGCTTCTCTCGCAGCTCATGTATATTCTTGTTTATTCTGCTGGGCTTCCAAGATGGAAGTTTGTACAAACATTTTAATGTTCTGAGAAACAACAACCAGAGGCAAAAAAAGGAAAAAGCAAAACAAGGAGCAGGGCGATCGGCTCTCAAGTGGGTCTGTGCATCCTTTGCTTTCTTGTCTGGAACTTCAAGTTGGCATCGGTTCTTATAACTCTGGAGAGATGTGGAAGAACCTATTTGCTGCTCTGTAAATGAGTGTGACGTTGTTTCTTTCATGCATATTCTTTGGAATCCATCTGCTGGCTGCATAGCTCCATGCTTCCTGTAGATTACGTACATATGAAGGAAATAATCACAGCAGATCCCACACAAATACCTGTGGGTGATCAGATAACCCAACCTGCTCTACAGCTTTTGAAAACCCTGAGTCAGGTGTTTGCTATCCAAAGATGTTTCCTGAATTAAAAAAACCCCTTAATTTATGGGGTTTGCACACCCAAAATTGTTTCATCTCTTGTAGCTTTAGTTGCAGGGAGATGAGTGATCTTCAGAGACACAAGGAGAAGAGGTTAAGAGGAGGGAGCTAGGTAAGTGAAAGACACTCTCCAGCTGGCACCGACGGCTGGGAGTCCTCTTGTGAAGAGGTGAATTTTATACGTAAAGGAAAAGCAAGTGCAGCTTGCTCATCTGGTTTGCCACTTGTGGCTGCTCTAGCAGTATCTGTAATGCTCATCGCAAGTGCAGCTAATGTTGTTTTGTAGAATTCATTGATTTCCATAAGCTGTCCATTGGCCATGTTGCCTATGCAGGGAGCCAAGTGTGCCAGCTACTTTTTGATATTAACTGTAAGCTGGAAAAATAGAGAGTGTCTTATTTTCACACTGAATCACCTCATCTGCAAGTAGATGTTGGCATTAGCCAGGGGTGCTGGCTTGGTTATGGTCTGCAGAAGCTCACTCAGGTTTTGGGGGACACTTCCATATTCCATGGGTTTCATGCAGAGGGAAGCACAACTTGGTCTGGCCGCAGCACTGTGGAGGCCAGGGTCCATCCCACTGGGTACAGAGGAGCACCCATCTCCTGTGTGCTGGCCACTGAACCTACAGCCAGTGCCAAGGGCTGAAATGGTGCAAACAAAATAGCTGTGTGGAGGAGAGCCACGTCCGATGGGTTGCAGCTGTCCCTCTGCCTCCAAATGTAAATCATCACCCTTTTCCCTTTTAACATAACAGTTGTGTCATTTAAAAGCTCAAAGAGCTGAGAAAAAAGTCTACTTGTTTAGAGAAACCATTAAAACAAATTATGAGCATTTAATAAATGGGGAAAACTGTCTGTTTGTCATAACACAGCATTTTTCCTTTAAATAGCCAAACAACCACCCAAAAGCTTACTCATAGATGAGTGTGTTGGAGGGGGATATTTCCAGGGTCAGTCTGTACTGGGGTTCTTGCTGGGAAGCTTTGGCCACGGCTAGCACAGAGGACTGGAGGGCTCAGGATGGGTACAAGCAACCTTTGGGGGTGTGATGGAGCAAGGCAGCTTTTCCTGTCCTTGTGGTACCCAACTAGGCTGGCACACATTGCCTCCAACCTGGCAGAGGAGTGATGGGATCACAGTGCCTGTGTAACCACATCATGCTGAGCTCTATGGACCTCTGTGGGGAGAAGGGTCTGCCTTGCATGCAAATGGCATTTTTGTGAAGCATCGCTGCATCTCTTGAATAAACAGTAGCTTGGCGACTGCCTTTGGAGAGCAGTTCAGCATTTCTTTGTTTCAAAATGTTTCCTGATGCCGAGCTCCTTCGTCAGGTTGTGGGAACGTTCAGGTTCGGATCTGCAGTGTGTGGGCTGGCCTCTCTCCAGTTGTTTAACAGATGATTGCTTTGAATAAGATTATCTTGGACAGGCAGAGAATCATCTTCACAGTGCCAGGCTGCCTTCGCCCTGGAAGGGTGAAATGACCAGACCATGCTGGGAGATGCTCCACTCGCCTCGCTGGCAAGTGTTTCCTCCAGGCAGCGTATTCAGGCTCTGGATATGTGATTTGATCTTTAAGAGCTATTAAGTCCTTGGTCCTTTAGAATGATTGATTAGTGGTTAAATGTCCTTTTAATGAGCCTCTTTACCTTTAGGACCTACCAGTTTGGGAGAAAGCCTGTTGTGTGTCTTGCTGCTTGGTGACTCAGGAGCCTGGAGGTAAATAAGTCCTCAGTGTTTAAGTGCACAACATGTTACTATATCAGAGGACTGCAGCTTCACTGATCTGAAACCTGCCTGCTGGCTCCCATTAGGCTGCTGCAGGGTGCAGAACTGGGGGGTGCCTGTAGTCAAGTTGTGGACCAGCTCCTGAGAGCAGTAGACACTATTTGAGCCAACCCCCCCCTGCAAACTGGGAGTTTCAGTGTTGCAGGCTGGTGCTGGTTAAGCAGAGCACTCAGGAAGAAACAGATATGAAAAAGGCCAAATAGCCTAGGGTTTTGATGGAGAAGATGGCAAAAGCTATGGCCTGAACTTTGGGATATGCTAACAGGGGGAGGAAAGGGAAGTAAGGGAGAAATGTTACAATGACAAAACAAAAGGGTTTTGAAACAGCCTCAGTGTGTGCGCAAGAGGGAGATGTGAATCACAGCTAACTGCTCAATTACAGGCTTTGTCATGGGCACATATAGCAGAGGTGGTTCCGCTCCAGAGGTGACAGCAGAAGAGGGGACTCCTCTCCTTGGGCTCTGCCAACAGCTCAAAGGTCTGATCACAGTATACAGCATAAAGAATTCTTCTTCCTCACATCACCTTCCATGAGCTGAGCAGGTTCTAGCCCAGCCTCCTGCATCCAGCCAGGTTGAACCTGGCACTGGGAATAAAGCAAAGCATGGCATCAGATAAAGTCTGAAGGACCTCACCTACTAGAAGCACAGTTGAGAGATGGTGATTCAAGAGTATGCTGTCCTTTGGGTGAACACTGTCCTCAATATTAACTCTTTTAATGAGAAAGGAGCTGCGTCAGACTTCCCATTTCAGGTCAAGAATGAGTATTTTGTTACCTCTGTATCATTAAAAAAGAGGGAAGAAATTCCTTTTCCTTTAGAGTCTGTTGGTTCTTTCATCTCGGTGTCCTCCTTGGTCAGATGTGTGGAGTAAATTCTCCAGCTTCTCTCCCACAGGTTTTAATCCCTTCTTTTGTTTCACCATGTGGTTGTGTAAGTAGTTCCCTTGAGAACAGGGCTCCAGGAATATATAATTAAATCACAAGTTTGGCACTAATAAGTGATCTTATCACTTTGCTGGGCTTTTTTCAGGTCTTTGTGTGATATTCCTAGGCCACTCATTCGAAGTTATTTAATTACCAGGTCCCCACAATAGAACCAGAGCCTTGGATGGGATTTTTTTTACTGGCATATTATATCATGTGTTATGATGCTTTGTGCGCCAAGTGACCTAGGAGGGGCTGACAACCCTTCAGGACTGTCCCTGACAAAGCTGACTCTGCAGAGGTTGTTTTCGCTATGAGTAATTACCAAGGAGAAACTCCTCTTCAATCCCTAACAAAGCAAGTGGTCGAACCCTGGAGAGGCTGTCACCATCAAGCTGGGCGCTAGAACCCACTGGGGATTGTGTGTTGCTGGGAGTAAAGGAGAAAGCAAGCCAGATCCTGTGAAAACCCCCATTCCCAGTGAGTTTTCCTATGTCCTGAATCTGTCAGAGCCCTGTGCCTGCTTCTGATGTTCGCATGCAATGGAGGTGTGTGGCTGCCGTGACCTCCATGGGGTGGGACGGTTGCCCAACACGGGTTTCTCCATGGATTGAACTTCTCCATTGTTCGGCTCCAGCGGGTGATGAGGTATCAGGGTGCAGCCCTTGCTCTAGAGAAGCCTCAGGGCTGAGCTGCCTAGGTGTGAAGTTATTTAAGTACTTGAAGATGAAGATAAGATATGGAAATGTAAAAAGCTCTGTTAGAAACCTGTCATCTATTGAAGTGCATTCTAGGTAATGAGATATGTGTGCTTGGGATGGAGCTAAAATTGAGAGGAAAATTAGGCCTGGATAAATCCCTCCTCTACACTGTTTCCAAACCACCCAAGCACCTCTCTGCGTCTTCCAGTGCCAAAATACTTTTGACAACTGACCTGCATCTCCTTCCCAAAGAGTGCTCAGTGTGATTAAGAGCGATGTGAAACGTGAGAGCAATAACACAAATGAGGGCATTGGTGTGGTGCAGGGTGTTGTGGTTTAAGCTGCTACTGCTGAACCCAGGACACAGGGATATGATTACCCAGTGGCATGGCAGCATGTGCAACATGGTGTTGTCGAAACCCCAAAACAGGTTTTATTTTGTTTGCATTCTTTTAGGGAAGAATAGTTTTCCAACCCTCCTCTCCGTTCTAGATGCTGCTCTGTTGAGGAGGTGAAAGCTGGACCGCTGTGAGCAGGGCAAGAGGCGCGATGGTTAGGTTCCAACCTCAGACAAAGTCAGAAGGAGCCACCAGCCAGCTGGAGGCAAGAGTACAGACTTCAAATATGGTTTCCTCTGCTAGATAATACCTTTCTAAATGCAGTCAAGCTGTATTTTCCTCTTCTGTTACTCTTGCGCCCCATAAATTGTCAGAGCCCTCTCCATATCTGAAGTTCTATTCTTTCGAACATTACGCAATCTGTGATGGAAATGGGCTTTTAAACTGATCTGTTTGCCTGAAAAAACCTTCAATCTCTCAGCAAAAACTGCCCCTGGGAAACCCTTCCCCCTCTTTAAACAGCAAATCTGTTTGAAGAGCTCCAGCAATGCCAGCACTATCTCTGGGCATGACAGTCGGTGGAAACCACTCTGCTTTCCATTGGCCATGTGACTTGGGGTAAGACCTCTCTGTTATTTTAATCCATCAACTGAGAACCTGCTGATTGATGCCCTGCAACTGCCCTGGCAGAGTTTGCTGCACACCTGAGCCCGGAGCTGATTTTGGAGCTCCATCCCCTCGCTACGCTCAGGCAGAAAGCCCTCAACCTGAAAGTCAGGTGCTAATGAAATAAGAACTGCACAGACATTAACCTCCCCTTACCGTGTCATTTTCAGGTCTCATTTTGTTGCTTTTCTGCCCACTTGGAATGCTGCTCCATTTACTAACTTCTTATTTGCTTTACTTCCAGCTTGCTTACCTATCATCACTAATTACAGAACAAACAATTGCAGTAATACAGTAATGAATAGCAACCTTTTGGTATTTTCTTTTTGTGTGTAGGTGCACCTGGTTCAAACATTCAAGATAAATGGGAGTGACTTTCCAACTCTCCTTTCCTTTGCCTAGCAGCAGAACTTCTATCAATCCATTCTGGGATGGCATGAACAGGCAGCGGGAGGTTTTGCCAGGTAGGCAGAAGGAAAGGGTGTTCTCCCACAAACACAGAGTTCAAGGGCTGCTGCAGAGCACCATCCCCTTTCCATTTTTAATGTTTTTCCCCCTTGACTTTGTGCTGCCATTATCGTGAGCAGTTCTGTGTGATCCCAGTGACACTGAGTGACACTGGCTTTGGCAGAGCTGAAACTCCTTAGAGCAAGCCTTTCTGTGACCCCGGATTCACAATTTCACCATTAATTCAGAAAAGAAGGGGAAATTCAGAAACCTTTCCTGTACCAGTGCCTTAATGCAGTACAGCCCTTGGGTTAAGTATAAGCGCAGCTTCATTGGTTCTGCTATTGCTCTGTGTAAACTCATGCATCCACGTAAGAGTATCTCTTCAGTCTGGACTTGGGATTACAAAGGAACAAAAACCAAAGCAAATCCACTATTAAGTACATCAATAAAAGCATCTCACAAATGAAGCTTAAGCAAGATTTAAAAGGTACCTGGAAATAGGAAATTACTTATTGTAAGTGAAATAGGTGTTGATATAAAGCATTCAATTAAAAGGGAATTAGCGTTTCACTTAATCTTTCTGTATTTCCTTTTGTTGTTGTATGTGGTTGGGCAGAGGCATGTCCCTGCCTGGACTGGGAATGACTCTGATTGGGGACCAGCTTCCACCTTGGACCTGCACATCCTTTCTGACAGGTATTTTGGCCAATATGATTCAGGAGAACAATTTGCCTTTAGTGAATTACCATGATATTTTATTATAGTTTAAATCCTTTTCTCCTCCAATGAGATCCCCAGGTCATTTCTGAAAAGCAGTTGTAAAATCCTACTACACATCTACTTATAGGAAGATATGATCTTCTTAATGGAAACAACCCGAGTCACCCGTTGAACTGGTTTGATGTTATTCCGGTGTAGTGCTAACTAGTTGTGCACCAAGATAAGTCAAGAGTCACTTTTTGAGGGTGCAAGCATCCACCATTTGTGAGACTGTATTGAATCACCCTTTCTAACTACTCAAATGGACCATTTAAATTATTGCCAACTCTAGAAATAATAAATACATTTGAATCAGACCTCAGAAAATTGTGAATTTGGCTCTTCAGCTCCTCCTCCAGTAGCGGGAAGAAGGCGCTCATATCTTGCCTTCTCATTCCTGAACCTTCAGCTTAGAAGTAAGGCAGCTTTTTCTGCAACTGGCTTAGGTAGAAATACACCTTTGGAGAAAGAGGGTGTCTGGTGTACGGACATTAAATCATGTCACAAAACCAAATGTGGATACTGGTAAGGTTCACAGGGAAAGGAGGAGGTGTGTGATGTTCAAAGCATGATACCAGTGTTATAGATGGTTCCTTGGTGGTGTCTCCCAGAAGAACATGGGCTGATTTGGGGAGCTCACCCTTTTGTGTCAGACTCTCCCTTTGGTTTGCTGTATCCACACTGATTCGCTGTGCCCACGATGTGTAATTGGAGGAGCACATCTGATATATATATAACCAGGTCTTTGTTACTGACTTTGTATGCCCTGGTTTTGTGTCTATTTTTACTGGTGTAAAGCACTATGAAACACTAGTCCTGCTGCTGCTGGAGCTGTGAAGCAGTGCAGTGACTACCAGCATCCTGTTCTTGCATGAGCCACGGTGAAATGCTGGACTGCAGCAAGGAAACACCCAGGATGAGGCATGCTGAGGCCAGGCAGGAAGAAAAACCCTGGGCAAGGGGAGAAGGAAGGACATGCTCCCTTTGACGGCTGTTCATTTGTACACCAGGATGGGAACCATGCATCATCTTTGGTCATGGTTCTGCCTTGCAGGAACAGCTTTCATCACCTGCCCCCAGTGTTTCCCCAAAAGTTATAAGATTAACCTGCTGAGACATGCCTGCAGCCTCCAGATGTGAAGGGAAGACGAGGGCTGGGGTGGAGACACCCAGTGTTTCAGAGGGCACAGCACTGAGGAGGGCTCCTCATCCGTATCCTGGTTACTTGTGCTGCTAGAAGAGGGTGTACAGGCCCCTTTGGATGCTTGGTCCATACGCCTCCAACCTCCAGTGATGAGATATCATATCTGGTGATGGTGATCCACATGGTGCACAGCAAGGACGGAGTCCTCTGCCAGTACAGATCTTAAACTTCATCTGGGCTTGGAGCTGGAGCTCAGGGTGCTCCTCTCCCACATAAGGGTGCCTGCCAGGCTGGGTGCTGCAGGGGCGATGGATGGAGAAACTTCCTGTGCAGATGCCAACAGAGTTTACGTGTGAGATAAGCCCTGAGCTGCAGTGCACAGAGAGGAGCAGAGAACTTCTGGGAATTCCAGACATCTGCAGAACTTTAATGTAGAAAGCACAGATGTTTATAGATGCTTGCTGCAAGGTCAGGGGGGTTCGAGGATCAGAATTTTGTGCTTGGGCATCTAAGTCCTTTTGCAGATTTCTTGGCTCCACTCTTCGCTTCTGCAATGGCAGAGGAATGATTTGAATTAGAGCCGCATACAGGCTGCTCAGGATAAATGGGCTTGCTACATCTGCACGGAACAAATCTCTCCATGTCTCTCTTTCCTCTTAATGAAAAATTAACATATTATTAATTATAGAGGTGTTGGGAGGAACATTAATACGTGGCCAAAGTCTCAAGCTTATGTGTGAAGTTGCATAGGAGCTCCTGTTAGCGTCAGTTTATCACTCTTTACATTAATCCTATTGATTGACACTCTTTTTTAATGTTGACTGGCAGGTATCCTGTGCCTAATACAAAATAAAGTACAATAAGCCTACAGTATATAGTGCTTCTCTTACTTTGTATTAGAACAGTTCTCACCATTTGGTCACCCCTAAGACAAACAACATACCATGAGGATATTTCAAGAAGAGGCAACAAGTGCAACTCCATTGACCTGAATAAATTGCACTGAGGCAAAACAACCTTCTGACAGCTCCAGTGAATACCAAGGGACTAGAGTGGGAACAGACATAAACCTGTTCCAAATGGGAGCTTGGAGTTAACGCTATCCCTTTTGCCATTTAGTTATAATGCTGCCTTTTGCTTTAGAATAAGGCTTAGGTAGGATATGTTCAAATTACTACCATTAATCCGGTAAAACACTAAGGCCTCCTTCCCCTCCCGGTCCAGGGGAGCTGAGGACACCTGCCTCCCTGGCACGTGGTGAGAGGTGATTTACTGTAGCCCCAGCACAATGGGTATTTTCTGGGGCTGCCGCACATAGGCATACCATTGATAATTCTGCCTTTGTTTTGATTGCTTCTGACTGCAGAATGATTGAGACTTAATTGGCAGAAATGACCTCATTCCTGGCTTGATTAAGGTCTCTGTATGTGTTTTATAAATGAAGTAGTCAACTGTTTTATCACTTGGAGGTTTCAGCAGACTCAATATTTATGGTGTTTCTCCTCTTCCTCCGAATGGAGACTACTTCTGATCATCCACCCTTTCTGCAGCCAAGGACACTGGATGGGCGCATCACCTCATGTTGCTGTGGTGACTTTGGAGGTGGCCAGGCACAATCTAACCCCTCTTTGGGGTATTTGTCCAGCCTGGGGCATGGCTGAGTGGAGGGTTTCCATTGAGCTTGTGTATGTCAGTTGGCAGCCTCAGCCCTGTCCATGTGGCATGACCAGACAGGGCTGTGCTGCTGTCTGCAATGGGCCCCTTCACACAGGGCTTGCCCTGACAGCACTCATGGGCGATGGCTGCATTGGCTGCTGACTGAATTCTCCCACTCCCTTTCTTATTGTGTTATAGTAAAGGAATAAAGCAAATATATGCATTAAATCAGGCTTTCACTAATTATTTAGGCTGTGGTGCACAGCCTCCTGCAGCATTTGGAAGGGCTGTTAAAGGAAAGCCTTAAGGGGCACCTCCATTCCAGAGAGCTGCTGAATCACCCCCTTCACACCTGGGGGCAGTGCCTGAAGATAAGCTTTGACATGGGACCTGCCATTCACTTAATCCTCCCAAATCCACCCAATGTGAAGTCAGACTCAGAGGTGGAATGATGAAGAGTGGTTGGATGGTGCTAAGCTGTGAAACCTGGAATAGTGCTTTTAAGAGAGATTGTTAGACAAGAAGCAATTGAAAAAAAGGCATAAATAGAAATAAATAAGGCCTTGTGTGTGAAGTACACTGCTTATTCTGCTCTACATCATTTCAGGCCTCCTTCTTTTCATGTAGACGAATTGCTTAATCCGAGCTTTCAGAAATCATGAGCTTGGCTTAAAACTAGAGCTGAGAAATGTTTTGTATCAAGTTCTTTTATTCGGTCTCTGAAGGTTAAGCAGTTTGCATTTGTGTGCCTTTCAGAAAGGCTGGAAACACTTAAATTGTTAGCTTAAAAACTGATCTGAGCTCTAAATCACCAGTAAATATGAATGACTGATGATAAAATGGTGAGAATTGAAAATGCCATTAGACATTTGCAGAGATAAAGAGAAGAGGTATATTTAGTGGGATTCTTGTGTCTTAGCATTAGGTATTCAGAACTGTCTAGAGAGAAACATGCTGATTTCCTCGGATTACTTGATCATGGTTCACTGAGTTCAGGTTTTCTTTCCTTTCTTATTTTGCTGCTAATTCAGTAGCAGCGAATATTCTTGTGAATGAATTTGTGCAGCTGAGCACAGTTTTAGAGAGAAAAAATATCTTTTCCAACAAAGATCATTTCTTACCTGAAGTGCAGGCGAAAAAAAAAGAGCAAAAAGTGGTTTAATGTAATTGTTAGTTCTGAATGTTTATAAAGCAAGTCAAACAGGAAAGCTGATAGAATTTGGGATTTTGTGCTAGACTTGATGCAGTGTGATGGCAAAGAATCCAGATCCAGGATGGGAAGCGGATGAGGATGCTGAAGGAGGATTTGAATGGGTTGCAGGACAGGTTGCTCCAAATACTCCTAAAAATGAGGCTCCCATGTGAAAAGCACTGCTCCCATTGCAACTCAAGCCACATTTTGTTTGGAAATGGGGTATCCCTAACAAGGATTAATGGCACTGAGAGGGTGTTTTACAGCTGTCATACACGAAGAGATAGCACCAGTGGTTTGACATCATTCCTCCTTGTGAAAACCAGTTGGGGCAGGACAACCCAACATACAAGCTTCTGCTCAGGTTTATCTTGAGGAGTGCTAAGGTGGCACATTACTGTGTACAGCAGCCTGTGCCTGCAATGAAACGTGAATGCGGTGTTTCCCCTAATGGAAGAAAGGCAGAGGCACTACAGTCAGGTTTTCCATGTGCTTCTCACCGCAAGGCATACAGGAGGGAGCCCGCTGGCATTGAATGCAATCCTTCCTTTGTGGCTGAGCGGGGAGAGAAGTCCTGCGTTATTTCTGTGCTGACGGCATATCTCCAGGAAGGTTATTTTAGTTTTGGCTCTCCTTCCCTTAAAGGAATGGCGCTATGTGAACACTCAAGGTCCATTCGTGACCAGAAGGGTTTTGGTTGGAGATGAAACAAAGCACACTCCTGCCCTGCTGAGGCGGGAAGAGAAAAATATCCTAAGAAAGCTCTATTTTTGCCTCTCTTAGAAGTTACAGCAGTAGCTTCCCAGTGAATGGCAAACATTTCAAGGCAGCACTTGAGATGTGCGCTCTTCTGGAGCAGAATAGAGGACACCACTGGAGTCCCAGCTGGGTTGTTGTCTCTGTACAGCAGGGGCTGGTGCCAAGGTGAGTAAAGGAGGTCTCCTGAAAACCTTCACAGACACAGCTCTTCATAGATGCTCTTTCAGTGAGGACTGAAGCGATCTGCTGTGGTTTCCAAACAGGCTTTTTGGTGCTCTCCTGGATGCTCAGCCCAAGGATGCACTGCTCCTCCCGGCTCAGGGCTGGCAGGGGTTTGCAGTGAATGCTGGGGACATGTCTTTTGAGTGGGGAACAATATGGCCAAGTGAAAAACACCCTAAAAGTGCCAGTCCTCATCAGTGCAGGGAGGTGAGGGGGTCTGGCATGAAGGGCACGAGCCCTCAGCTCTGGCTGCCCTCTGCCCTTCCCAGCCTGCAAAAATCCTCACCATCCTCCTCCGATGGGCAAAGACTTACTGCTGGGGAAAGGTGAGCACTATTGACTAAGGTTTGCTGGACAATTCTCATACCCATCCCATGTGGATAGGAGAAATATTCTCCCTCTCTCCCTCCCTTTGTACCGGAGTTGCTCTTTATTCAGGCTATTTCTCGGGAGAAATCTGGGCAGAGGGAATGTGCCTGCGAGAGATGTGACCTGAATAACAATCACGAAATCCCCCCTCTTCCATCAACTTCTGCTCCTGCTGTTCCATATTCTCTGTGGCAGAAGCATTGGAAACAGATTTTCTGGGTACAGAAAAAAGAGAAACAGAACAGCCATCGAGATGCCAAGCAACAGAACGCATTTTCCTCACGCAGATAACGTTTCTGGCTCTGTTAGCGAACAGATTCCCTGGAATCTCTAACCTTCACAGAGTTTTTATAGTAGTGTTTGCATTAGGCTTCTGGTGGGCTCAGGCTTTTGGAATTATACTTGAGCTTCCTTCGCTTTCAGCACCATTAAGCATATTTTAAAAACACATTAAAGGGAATATGTCAACTTGGTTTAGGCTGAAACTTAGGTTGGGAAGGGAAAAGATAAGTGGTCAAAAGAATGAATTTTGCGACATACAATTGGAATTGATGTGTTTTAAATAAAGGGAAAAATAAAGAAAATATGTTATTCCAAAATAAGTTCTTTTCTCATTTTTTAAACCTATAGACTGAGCAACTCAAACACATTAACTTTGCCCTCGTGAATGAGGAAAACTAAGTGACAAGGATCCAAACTGCTCTGGGTGATATGAAACAAACCTCCTTGTTTGTCAGAAACAAAACGAAGCGAAACATGAGCACCGAATGCAAAAATATGTGAAGTATCACCAGAAGCACCTGCAAGTTTAAACAGAAACATGTAACTGAAACACGGTTTGCTTCCTTGGCAAGGTATGTAGGAAATTTTCCTTTCATTTTAACATTTCCATCAATTAAAAGACCCAGACTCTTCCCAGGTTTGTCGCCTGCGGTCTTCAGCCTCCAGGGACCATTAGCAAAAAACCCAAATTCTTGCTTTTTTGCTCTGCACAAAACCAAAGCTCGGTTCCTTTCAGCGCCTTTTGATTCTCTGAAGAATAGTACGTGCATTGTTGAAAGGCAAATTGGGAAAGCAGGGCTGGATAAGGCAGGGTATGAGCGGAAGCTCAGGAGCCAGATATGGGCGCAGCATCCTGCAGGACAGCCCCATCCCTGTCCCCATCCTCATCCTACAACCTGGTGGGGTGCGCTGGTTGTTGCAGCTCCGTGCATAAAGAAGGAGGAGATACATGAGAGGAGACCTTGGCAGGTCTTAGGGCATGCTGATGCCTCGGGTGGTTGCGTCTGGGTTTGCCCTCTCCATGTCATGCTCGAAGGAGACCTGTTCGCTTCACCATTGATTACTTCTCCCTCAGGGAATTATTGTGGGAAGCCCATGTATTTTCCATGGCTCCTGGTCATAATAGGCTGTCATGATAGAAGAAGGGACAACGCTAATGACGTTAATAGTGTCACAAAGCCCTTGAAAGGCATCTAGAAGCTTTACTGCGTAACGACCCCATGGCATCTAAAATGCAAAACTTCCTTGAAAAGCATCTTTGTGTGTCTGCGTTTAGCATGAGTTTTTCTTTACGTCTAGCAAACATGAATGTAATAATTGATAAAAACATGTACAGTGTTGTTTCTTTTCTGCATAATGACACTGTTTTTCTCTTGGCTTCAGTATCCATCAAGTCTTCTTTCTGGGCTGCTATGAAAAGAGGAAGAGCAAGACATAACTGTCTATCCCCACCAAGGCTTTTCATCTGCCTCTGATTTTTGCCACTGGCATAGTCAACAGCTCCCTGTTTGCTACCCTTGTATATGGCTTAATATGGAAAACACAACACGGTCTGCCAAGCTGTGTGTGCTACCATGTATGGTGAAAAGGAGTGACTTCCCCAAAGCAGAGGCAGAAATTCTGCTTTCTGCATGCATGAAGAATAAAATAGATAATACAAAGCTCTGGCCCTCTCCTTGTTTGAGTCAGCAGTATAGGAATGCCCAGTTATAAATAGGAGAAAATGTGCTTTCAGGCAGATAAGGAAAGCCACAGTTTACACTGATTTGAGGGAATAGTGGCTTTTTTTCCGTGCAGAAATGTCTGCAGCTGGAAAATCACTTTGAATATATTAGAAAGGCAAGGATAAAATAATAGCAAAGATGACGATATTTTTAAAATGTCTAAATATGTATTTATCTACTCACAGGAATATATATTTTGTTATTCTGAATACAAAAATATAATAACATAGTCAATATATAATAATCAATATATTCTACAATATATGTTTCTAAATATAACACATTATGTTATTAGTATGTTACACATTATGTTATTAGTATGTTACCTTATTAATATATAACTATTATGTATTATCAGCATATAACTCATTAATAATATACATGCTGATGCTGCTGGGAAAATATACTGCTGGAAAAATAAAGATAAGAATGTTGGAAGATAACTCCGAATTAGCACAAAATGGTTTTGTGTTAGCTCTGTTTGGAAATCGGGCACAATCAGAACATGCATCTAAAATCACCACGTTGGGAACGACATGCCCAACAGTGAATCTGTCCTCTCCTGATGGCATCCAAAAGCACCATGACCAGGCTGGACCTGGCTATTGCAGCATCCTTGCTTCACCAGCCAAAGGGGCTTGGAGGTTTTTTGCCTATTTCCACATGTAGCTTCACCAGTGCTAGCTTCATGGCTGAAGGATTTCCAAGTTCACCTAGGGAAAAACGTCTTCCCAGACTTCAGAAGTGGCTTTCTTAGGTAAATCCCAGCATCTTTAAGGAGAATTGGGGTAATTTCCTATTCCAGGGCTGGTTTTCACTGGGAAGTAAGTAATCCATGCTGGCTGGATTTGAACAGCAGCTGTCAAATCAGCAGTATTAGGTTTTGCAGCCTGTTTGCATGGGTGCAAAGGATGTGAAGGGGGAACTTGGGCCCTTGTCCACACAGGGAGAAGGAGGCTCCTTGTTCCTGGTTCCTTGGAAGGGAAGGGGATGGGCAACAGCATGTAGGTTCCTGGGGCAGATGAGCTAAAATGGCAAATTTTGCTGAAGTGACTGTGTGAACATACTCCTGTATCACATATAAGGGTTACACACACCCACATGATACAGAAATTGTTTTGCAACTTTGGTGCAGACTTGTTCTGCCTAACTAAAATCCAAACTGTGCTGATATCAAGCTACAGAATCTATAAAATAATCTTTGGCATTTATAAATCATACCTTTAAGTAGAAATATTAATGAATAATATAAATAAGAAGCAATCGTAAATAATAAATATACATAATGAACAGTATAAAGAATATAATCCATATGACATTTATAAGTCATATATGACCCTTATATTTACTATAAAAATGTTTTGTTATGAAAGAGGACACTGTTCTCTGGGAAAAATGTATTCAGCAACCAAGTGGTTAAATCAAAATAACAAGGGCGATTTATCTAGTAGCTTTCCCTGGTTATACTCAAGGGGGGCATATCTACCTATTTGTCAAGTCATTGACAATAGCCCATTTCTTTCTTCCTACCCATATGCTTTATTAAAGAAACACTTGACCTACCTGTCATATCAAACTGCTTCCTTTATCCAAAACAGAATAATATAGACATTTCCCTTAAGGGAATCCTGATGCAAATACATAAGGACAGGTTGCCAATTTGTTGAGCGTATTAGGGTACAGAAAACTGTCAAGGGAAACAGCTGTAATACAGACTGTTCTAACAAGCTCATTTTTCTTTTCTTCCGGTGGTACTTTTGCTCTCTCTTTAGTTTATATTATACGATTTGTACGTTACCATTTTTATGGACAGCTGTCAACTGCAACCCCTCTTTTTCCTTCAACTCCGCAGCCATGGGTCTGATCTATTGTTTAGTCTTTGACAATAACTGTCAGAAACCCTTCAGCTGCATGTAGCTGTGAAGAAAGTTATGGGATAAGGGAAGGAGAAAGCAGCAAAGCTTGTGATGGAGAAGGCTCTAACCGTGATTTAAAAGGCACGTGTTTCCACCTGAAGCCACCTAAATTCATGGTGACACTTCCCATTTTCACCTGTCTGCTTCTGTGTTGCAGGTAGCACTCACTGTCTTGCCCTGGAAGAGGGGTTTGGGCAAGAAGTCAATTTTGAAATGATGCAAAAAGGTCCAAATGTGGCACTTTGCTGTGGCTGAGGGCTATAAATGGGAGTAAAGCTACAGGAATTTAGGCTTCCCAGCGGCAGAGTGGTTAATCCTGAGCCACTCAGTCCCCAGCACTGGTTTTGGTGCACAGGTCCAAAACGTCACTGGCTTTCCAGCAAGGCGTTTTGGTGATGTTGTACAGACCCTCCTCAGTTTCCAAGTGAAATCCATAATTTTCAGCAACTGGAATCTCCTGAGACCAGAAAAGATTAAGAGCCAAATCCATATAATTAGAGGTCTACTTTGACTCGTGGACAAGGCAAAGGCTGTGCTACAAGAACAAAGAGTAGATTAAAGATGTTAGTCCTGTTTCCCTTTGGCTGCCGCTCCGCTGAAATCAGTGGCGTTACCCCAGAGATTAATTAGTCAATTTATGCTTGTTTGCATAAAGGATGACATAGATCATCAGCCCAATGAGCTAAAGTTCAGGCAGTGCAAGTCAGGGCAAGAGGGGAGAGAATTAACCGTGTCTGGGCTGAGGTCACTGCTTGGGCTGAGCTGATTGCTGTGCCAGAGCATTGTGTCTACTGTGTGCCTCTAACCAGTGACCTGCGATGGGAAGCGACCACTGGCTTCTGCATCACTAATAAGAGTCAGATCACCCTAAGAAAATGTCTCTAAAGGGTCATGCAAATATTTGAGTAGGAAAGAAAAGGAGCCCTGGAATCACCGCATGAAAGGGTGCAGAGCAATGGTCTGGTATTCCCCCTTGTTCTGAACTTCTACCCTGATCCTGCTTAACAACCCAGCAACGTGCCCTTACACCCGGCTCTGGGCTGCTCTTCTCAGAGGTGTGAAGGAGGGATTCCTAATCCTGTCTTTTAATGTGGGAGCACTCAAATGAAGTTAAAGAGCAGTAGGTGGCATCCTGGTCCTGCTGAAATCCTTTTCTCATGCCCCTTGTCAGGGCCAGGACCTCACCCATACCTTGAATACTGGCACAGTGGAAGGAGGGAGGTCTGGGTGGGCTGGTGTCCCTGCCATGGGCCAGGCTGCCAGTGGCTTTAGGGGACATTTTGCTGGCACATGAGGAAAAGCAGTCAGAGATGGCAATGTGTGACTGCAGGGAAGATCCAGAGATGATGATGGGAAGATCCTAAAAGCATATTTGTAGCACTTTAGGAAAGAACTGGATAATTTGGAGTCAGCAATTGGCTTTCTATAGCAGACACTATCCAAGCCAGAAATGAAACATTACCACTAAAGCTTAACAAAGCGGAGATGGCAAAAAATAGCTGTCTGTTCCCTTGAGATACTGCAGAAAGTAGGGGAGAGGGGCCGTCAGACGCCGCTTTTCTGTTCTGGTTTTGTGAATACACATACCCAGTGCATGCTTACCAGCTGATGAGCATTTTCTGACAGAAGTGAAAACATTGCCTCATTTCCCTACACGTTTTGAATCTGCAATACATTTTCAGGGGCCAAGACATAGTGAGAAATGCATATATCACTGGGACTGGAGCAGAGCCAAAAGCTTCTCTTTTACCCTGCCACTAACACACATGATGACATTTAATGATCTCTTGTCTAAACCGTGATGTGCTGGAAAAAGAACTTGAATAGTCAGGGGGGTGGCGTGGAGGCAAATGTGTTAATGGGCACCGTGTATTTGGTAAATCCAAGCCCCTGGTGTAGTTTGGTGTCTGCAGAACACTTGGATACAGCAATGGGGGGGAAGCAGGACAAGCTGGAGCAGCCCTGATGCAGCACAGCAGCAGCAATTGAACGTTGATCAAATATTGTCCTAGGAGCTGCATCTCCAAATCATGTGAGATCCCCAGTAGGCCAGATCCCCTGGAACAAATGCAGTATGTTCCAGTGAGGATCTGAGTCACAGGTCTTGGGGAATCATGTTAATGAGCATTAGACAACTGTTTCCTGGGGGAGTTTTGAAAAACAAGTATGTCTCAATCTTGCCTTTTGAAAAGCTGCATCATGCCAACACAGGGGATTTTTCAACACTTTTTCTCAAAGAGCTTCCAGGTATGAGTCCTGAAACGTTCAGGCAGCATTGGTGTAAACAGATTGATTCAGGGATTTTCTATTATGAAAAGAAATAGTTCAAATATTGCAGCATCCACAGCAAAATCACGCCAGGCGCTGCTTATACTGAAATGCAGCTCATTTGGTTTTAATTCATCCTGCTCCACGAGGTTACAGCCTGGTTTAGCTCCTGCTGTTTAGCTGCTTTCTGTTACTTTTTTTTCTTCTTCTTCTTTTTTTCTTTTTCTTTTCTTTTCTTTTTTTTTCCTGGAGCTTGTGAATTGCAAGGTCAGGCTGAAGTCAGACTTCACCATTTCAGGGATGAAATGCAAGCAGATGTGGCTGTTTCATGTGACCCTGCTATGGCTGGTGCCAGGCATCCCGGAGCACATCCATCCCCTCATAGCTTACTGGTGCCAGTTCTCCCATTTGGATGTCAAAGTGGGTGCCAGCCCACTGGTCCTCACTAGGAAGGTGAGCAGGGAAATTGCTTTAAACTTCAATGCCTGCATGGAGCTCAGAGCCCACAGCTGCTGTTTGCTTGGCCTTAGGAAGGAGTTTAGGCAAATGACCAATGATTTGTGGTGGTGTTTTCCTTCCCAACATTTCATGGCATCAAAGCCTCATTTCCTTGGGGACATCCATCTCTGCCTGCTGGCAGGGAGCTACGTGGTACCAAACTTCTAATTATGCCATTTCCCCTGACTCTGTCACTTTCTGCAGACCTATTCATTTACTCTCTGCATCTCACATACAGTTTGCAAATGATAATCACTTGACATTGAGAAGGATGGATTCTCCTACCTGAAATAAAACTAAATCATGTGTGTGCAGTGAAGCCACGGTAATTTGAAATACTTCTTTTGATTGTCTTGAGAGGTTATTAATTGTCTAGGCAGGAAACATACACAAGGTTGTTCTCTTATGTGGTGAAGGTGAGCACAAGGTTAGCAGCATCACTTATAATCAACTTACTTCTCAATAAATTTGTGGATGAGCCCTGGCCATCTTCCATCTCTTGGTTTGTGTACACATGGCTCTTTTGCCTGTTCGCAGAATGGGATGTAAAGCTTCATAGCAATGCAAACTATCGAAGTAACACAACGCAGCGCGTTCCTCCCTCAGCAAAATCACAAGCAGGCAGTATTTTCTACCTACTTTCACCTCTCCATTTTTCTAGGTCCAGGACAATTTTTTTCCCCTGTGTTAGTTCAAAGACATATTCCTAGAAAAATGCCAAACCCCCAAATCCTCCTGAAAATCTGAAGTGATGCTTAAATAGAGACAAAAAGGGGACTGTGGCTCGAACTTCTCTTTGGTGAGTGTGGGTGCTGCGCATTCAGCCTGCTTTCCCTGCCGCAGCGCTCTCCCTGATGCTTCTCTCCAAGGCCTTTACTTCATGTTGTTTTGTTTCTATTAGGATTAGAATGACCCACTTAGTGGTCTCGGAGGAAACGCTGTTTAAGTCTGAGGGATGGACTGTGTATACAGGACAGGGAAGATGGTGTCCCACGTCTCAGGAACATCGCAGTTTTCTTGCCGAGATGCGTGGAGCTGGAGCCGCTTCCAGACATGTGTTTGCAATTTCTTGTTTGGTCTGCCTCGGTTCTGAGAAACGGTGCATTTTTTGATTTGCCTGCTGAAAGGGTTTCACACTTTCGGATACCAGCATTTGATTAGTTTTGATGATAACCACAGTAGTACAATTCTGACTTCCAGATTGCTTTCCAGCGTGACGCTAAGCAGCCACCCATCTCCAAGGTTGAAGAAATTCACACGTGCATTTGATTTGATCTTTTCCTTCTTTTTTTTATATGAAGATGCGAAAAAGTGTTAAATACTTGCCACCAAAAAGAAAGAAAAAAGAAAAAAGACGCACATTTCTCATCCTTCCATTTAGGGCGATGTCTGCCCGAGCCTATTCCAGTAAATAGGATAGGATCTATCAAGAACAGAATAGCTCCAATTCCTTCTTTTATCATTTCCATACAGCAGTTATCTGCCTGAGTAATTTTTATAAACTTTGTTCCATGAAGAGCTGTATTTGTCAAGAGTCTGTGATTTAAATGAGAGTTACTAGACATGGAAAGGAAAATTACTGGGAATACTTGCCGGGAGATAACATAATATGAAGATGACAGAAAAGAGCAGGCTAGCATTTCTATCACCCTCTTTCCCTGCCTACTAATGGTTTTGATTCTCATTATTTCTCAAATGCCAAGAGTAAAAACCCTCCAGGGTACCAATTAGCTGTGCCCAGTCTGGATCCGACTGCTCTCATCCAGGACATATTCCGAGATGCTGAAGCTCTCTTTGGGAAAAGGCAATTTGTGTGCAGCTATGTTTGGTATTTTTCATCTTGTTGGGAAATAGGGATAGACTCATACTTAATTTAATTAAAACCAAAGCCTTTTATTAATTGACTTTAAATAGAATCAATTACCGTGAGTGGGAACCTGGGATCTGTGTTTGTGGGTCATTTTTATCTGCCTCACTCATATTTTATTAGGAGTTATATTTTAATAGGAGTTATATTTTATTCAAAAAAGAATAAGTGGCACATTCAATTTAGTTCTGAACGAGCTTCTTGCCTTTTCTGCAACCTTTTCCATCTGCTTTTGCATTCCTTTGAATGTAGACAGTTGAACAGTGACAGTTGAACTATGACAGTGAGAGGATTTATGACAGCATGCAAATACATTTTGCATTTCTGTTGCTTAAGCATACTGTATACTGAAGGCATGTTTGATTTTTCAAACAGCAAACATAGATAATTTAATGGTTAAAATAATTATGTTTTGGGTTATAGCTCAGGGTGATTCCTGCCTGGATGGCTGCAATACGGTGGCACTGTTCTTGGTTGTAGGTGCTGTTAGAGGTACGTTAGCAATGCTAGGCTCAGCCTTGCCCCTGCATTAATTGCTCCTGCAGCCCTCTCCTGAGGTAGTGCTCTCCCTGCTTTAGAGATTAGGAGCAGATCTGCTAAGGCTGATGCTTTACTCACATGAATAGCTCCATTGAGTCCAACATGGCTATTAAGTGAGTTAAGTTCAATAATATATTAAATCTTTGCAGGGCCTAAAGCAACTTGGAAGAGGTTAAAGAAGTCTGCCCTAGCCTTTTGCTGCAGCCACAAAACCATCCTTGTCAGAGCCTGCTGCTTTCCCACTCTTAATTCCATGGCTTGTGCATTATTTTGCCTCATTCCTCTTGCAGACACAGCATCATGAGCATCCTGCCTCTTTTCGTCTCTCCCGCTCTTGCCCTCCTGTCGCATCCCCTCCATGGGTCTTTGCATCTTTCCAACCCATCTGAATTCCATTCAATTTAATTTTTCAATACTCCAATGGAAGCAAACAAAAAAGCCCCCAAACCACCTTCCACTGTCCCTGCACAGCCAGCGTATCTCCAGCTTTTACAGCACTGCAATCCTGGCAAAAGCAATAGAGGGAGCTGCTGCTGACGGCTGGGGTCCAGCAAGGCACCATGAACTGAACTTGCCTTGTCCCCAGCAGCATCTCCCCCGCAGCTCTATCACTATCACTTAGGATTCCTTGAAATGGATAAAAAAGGAAAAGAAAGAAGAAGGGAACAGACTCAATCAGGTTTCTTTGGATCAATATTTAAAGTGCTGGAAATAAGAAAGATATTTGTAAAATTCCAAACTGCTTTCTTAGCCTTAGTGTAAATATTTGTAGAGAAAGCAATTATTGCGCATAAGAATTTTCTGTTGTGCCTATTTCAGGGGGCTTTGTCAGTGAAATGATTGCTTTTTTGGCTTATCCCTGAATAACTAAGCAGAGGTGATTAAAAACCTTCAAGTCCTTCAAATTTATTGTAATGTAACTATTTTTGAAAGCAGATTTAATATCAGTATGCTATTTATACTACCCGAGAGCTAACATTTCAGAGAGTACACCAATATATCAATGTCTGATGCAAAGCAGATTGCCCTGAAGATGTACAAATGTATACAAGAAGAAAACTGCTTATATTTAATAAAGAACTGACATATAAACATATTTCAATACAATGGCAGAAATGGCTTTGAATTCGCTGGGTTTCTACTGGTTTACTCCGCTGACGTTTTTCTTCTGCATCCCCTGTGCAGTGCAGATGTTCACCAACCTGAAGCTCAGTTGTTCCTAAGGGGGGTGGCACATGCAGGACTGATGTTTCCCCCAGCAGTGTGTCAGGCCAGTTCCTTTTGTGCACATCAGGCTCATATTTTACCCCCAAATGCTTTTTGCTCCCATGCTGCTGCTGCCCATTCCCGGGCTGGTTGCTGCCTCTGTGCTCCTGCCCTCTCCTAAGCTCTCCCTTCATTCCAGGCATCTGCTCCATATCCTGGGATTAGCTGGGGGGACCCCGCAGGTTCCCAAATTGCTGTCCTCAAGCTCTTCTTGCCCACTGGCACCTGGCAGGGGACTTGCTGGAGCATCAGTTGTGGATGGACATCTGGCTGCCCCTGTAATGCCAGGCTCTGGCCAGTGGGATGGGAAGTGATGGCTGTGGGCTGTCCTGCTCTCAGTGCCCAAAAAGTGTTCTGAGTCTGAAAGACAAGTTCCCTTTTTACATATTTAATTCCCCATGGTCTGTGTAGAAAACAGTGCTTTTGCCTCTTTTGCACCTCACTGATGCACTCCCTCTGCCTCTGCGCTGTGTTTTCATACTCAGATGCCTCTATTTGAGATAATCAAAGATGCAGAAACCTTCTGATCTCCTTGCTAAAACCTTCCGTGCTCATCCCAAGGCAAGGGCCAGGAGCTAAGGAGCTGAGCCTAGCTGAATTTAGCTGAGCCGAGCCTGGGCAGCCCAGCAGCTGGCTGCAGCTGGATGCGCGCTGTGCAGCCCCCATGGCTGAGCTTGGGATGTGCATGTGCATCCCTGTCCTTACTCGTCTTTCCAGGGAAGTCCACCCACTCCTCTTCTCCTTCTCTGCCTTTGATTGTCCATCCATATTTTGCTACCAGCAGCAGCCTCCTGCTCTTCCCAGAAACCTTCTCCCTTCTGCTAGATGCTCCTTCCAGCCAAGTTTAACCACAGCAGTGCCTTATGGCCCAGGAAGATTTCACAATTCCCTCTCCTTTAGCCATGAATGCTTTGTTTGTATCAACTCTTCCTTGTTTCTCACATTGCTCCATCTCTTTGTGGCCACAGTGAATCAGCCATCACCGCCCTCATCTCTGCATCCCATCGCTGTTCCATATTTCTGTATTCCATCACTGCCCTCTATCTTTGCATCCCTCTTCTATGGGTCCCTGGAATCCTTTCCTTGCCCCTGGCATTCTGGCTGTGCCCTGAAGAGTAGGGGAGACCTCCAAAGCCTCCTCCACCACCCCATCCAAAGCAAGCCCTTTCTGCAAGCCCATGTACACAGTGTTCAGCCACAGCCTGGAAAGCACAGATACGAATGCCCCAAACTCACACGCCCAGAACCATCTCTCCCAGGACAGGCGGTTGTCACCCTCGGGTGCGGGCGGGAGCCTCCATCTCTGCGGCAAAGGTATTAGCGGCATTAATAGTCCAGGCTGTTTCCAGAGGGGGTTCCCGTGCCACCTGGTGGACAAAGGGGGCATTGTCCCTTTTTCATTTCAGGGAAGACGGAGGAGCGCTTGGGAAAGTTCAGCTTTGGTGGGGAATCTGGCTGAGCATCGCCCGTGTGAGATGAGAAATGCCATCTTGCGCTATTACCTACCCTGGGGTAAGCTCCAAACCACCCCACATTAATCAAACATCTCTTTCTTACCCATTGCTGATGTTTATGCATAATACTGCTTTTTAATTGGGAGTAAAAGCCCTTCAATAATGATTACTACAATCACCTTAACGAGCAAAGAACTTTTCCCCTCCCTAAGCTGCAGGATTCATGCTTTTATTTAGGCTTGAGCAACTCCTTTCTGATTTTGAACCTAATGTGCAGTTTGAATCCCTCCTGTGGCCAGTCCCAGGCAGGCTGCGAGGGGCGGAAGCACTGCTAAAAAGTCTGTGGAAATAGAAAAATGTAAGTAAATAATAGTGGATGTTCCTGGCAAGTGATGGTTTTCATCAATTTATGAACACAAACACAGCAGGAGAAACTCTGTTCCGAGAGATATTTTCGCTCGAGGATTAGAAGTAAATCCCTGAATTGAGGTGCTTAATGAAATGAACCAAAATGGCTTTTGCTCTCAAATCCCTGCAAGAAGTGCCCAAACGGAGCTGCCAAATAGCTGCAAATCATGAATAAATAGTGAGAAAACTGCAGCGTGCTCAGAGCGCATTTCAGAAGATGTCGATGCCCGGTGAGGAAATCACCGTTCAGTTTGCTCCCACCGGTAACAGTTTTACATCCTTCTGCTTTAACCCTCTGAGAGAAACCCTGCCTTTAGTGAAGCCCATGGAAACTTTAGCAGTGATTTGACTTGGGCCAGGATTTCGCCCCAAATCTTTTCATAAAATCAACAAAATGACTACAGAAAGATACAGAGCACAGACAAAAATCAGAGCCAGCAGCTGCTGGTAGCTGATGCCGCGTGAAACAACACTATAGAAAATGAAGCATTTCTTTGTGCACATAGACTGAAATCTCTGTGGGCAGAACGGAGATGAAATTTGGCTACAACCCTCTAACTGATACCCCGACTGCTGCAAAAAAACTAGCACAAAATCCCTCTGCCAACAATTAGCTTGTGCTGTGATTTTATATCTCACTTGAAAGACGATGTCTTCATAATATCCCGTTTAATCTTTTGGGGCAGTAACGCTTCTTCCCCAGGACGTCCAATTGAACCACCTAAAGCCCTGGCTTTGTTTTTCTAAAACGAAGGGGGAAAAGAGCACAAATTAAACATATTTTGACATCAGAATGAGGAAAATCATGCGTTTTCCCTGGAAAAGAAACAAATCTCTTTTTTCTTCAGTGGCAAAACCCATAAAACTTAGACTGTCCAGAAACGGAAAGCTCTTAATTTTCAAGAGGAATAAACTCCTTCCCTCTCAGAGATTCAGCTTTCACTGATGCAGAATAACTGCCCTGACTGAGATAAAATGAAATATTCAGTTCATTTTAAAACCATCTGCAATAGTTTTTTTAAAAAATATGGCTAATAATAATAAATAATAAAAATAATAATAAAAAAACATGAGCATGTTTCACCTAAGAAATGCAAAAACACAGCCTGAGGGATTTCCTCACCCTCGTTAATGTGTTTCCCCTCCTTGGAAATTATTGTTTAGTGAAATATCGGCCCCAAGAGCTGTCAGAGGACAGGAGCTGCTCTGTGGGGAAGTAGTGGGTGCCACCTCCAGCCTGGTGTCTGCTGCATGGCTATGGTGGTGACAGCACCCGCGATGGGGATGAGAGCCACCTTCATCCTTGGACCTTATCATCCTGGTATGCCCGGCTGGGGACATCACTGCATGGAGAGCCAGGGATAGAGTGCATGTGGGCAGTGAGCTGGCATGGGACATGGGAGATGGCAGAGGGAGAGGGTCGGAATGACAGGAGACATATTTGGGGTGGGGGAGCACAAGTGGATTAAGCCAGCTTTATCAGCGTGCTATAAACCAGCAATCAGCGGGGCTGAGATTTGGCAATCAGTCAATACCGGCTCAAAAACAACCTGCAGAAGTGAACCTGGGACCCACTTAAGGTGACCTTTGGAAGGAAGAAAAACAAGTTTAAAAGAAAACAACTGCTTCACAGTGGTGTTTCAAACAGCTCCCTTTAACCGAGGGTGTGTAAGGACATTTTTCCTCTGTGTGTGAGAACTCTTTGTGTGCCTGGAGCTTTGTGGTGACACGACAAACTGGCTGCCCTCGGCCGGCTGCGGATGCCCCACCTGCATGTACAGGGGACCTGTTGTCTCCTGGGAGCTCTCTGGTGCCTTCAGTCCAGCCCAGCGAAGCCGGGGAAAGCAGCTTCACCATACGCTGGGACAATCCAGGGGTATGTGCTATCAAAGAGATGTCTGTCGGTCTCCCCTATTTATTTCCTTCCCAAATGCAAGCAGTAGTTGCAGGTATCCCTTAACACAGGTCAATATTCAGAGATGGTTGAAATCCCACCCAAATTCAGTCCCAGATTTGCATTCCAGTTTGAAGTCGGCTTGTTGTCTCATGAGAGCACAGCAATCACACCAGAGCATTGCACAACGCAGCTCAGGACCAGCGGCTGATTCTTACCACCATGAATCTCCTGTTCTGCTATGTCAGGAATGAATTCCCTACAAAAGCTCAATCCTTCCTCATCCTCCAACCAGGAGATACCAGTTTCTTTCCCCCAGACTGTTCTGCTAACAGCCAACAGCCCTTCAAATGCTGGATATGAAGCCCTGCATCCGCCCAGACTCTCCCTTAAAACTAATGAGGAGTAGTGAAACGTTTGAAGGAGCTGAAATCACCACGGATGGCATGTAGCAGCCCCACTGAGATATCTGGTTCCTGTTACGTGTTTCTTTTCCTTGCATTATCTGTATTAGAACTTATAAAACGGATGATTTGTGTCAGCTGTCCTGCTTTGTTGTTACTGCCATGTTCCGCTAAAATGATAACGAACTGCTCGTCCTCAGTCTTTCCTCCCACAAAATATCCGAGCTATGCGATCAAAAAGGATGCCATTTTATTACAGGGCTGAACAAAACTGTATAAGAAGCAAAATGAAGAGTAGGGGAGGGGCACTGCTCTAGGGAAGTGGAGGAAAAGTTGGTGGAGAAGATGGCAACAGGGAATGCAAAAAGCAATTATGGGCCTGGAAATGTATATAATGTCATTTTGCAACCACAAGTGGGAACCTAACACCTTCCCCCTATAGAATATAGCCTGGGACACTTAGATTTGAAAGGGCAATTCCCAGCTTCTATATGGGATTGCACACTAAAGGGTTTTGGGAAGAACTTCCAGCGCTCTCTATGAATTTGGAGACATCTGCTTTACCTGAACTTCCAGGTGCTGGGGAAAAGTATGCCTTGAATGTATCTAATTTCATGAGGTCATAGAGAGTTTTGGATCTGCTCACCCAAATGGGTGTTCCTGATCCTTCCCTGGCTAGCCTTCCCGGAGTCATGTGCATGGCCAGATGACTCCCACCGTGCATTCCCATACAATAATTCCCTCACTCCTGAGCTGGGAATTTTTTCCTGCAGCATCTGACAATGCGGTTTTTCAGCATAAAGACAGCACAGTCTGCATTTGTGCATCTGAGAGCTGAAACCCCTCCCTGCGTGTGGTTCATTAGATCAACAGCAGCGTTTCCCAGGCTGCAGAAGCCCCTGTGCACACACACTGATTCCAATGCAAACTGAGCCCCAAAACATAAAGTTTTATATAGCTTTGGTCTGGCTCCTCCACCCAGCTTTATGATGTCCTCCTTTTCAGTGACCACAGTTTTTCTCAAAGTATTTGAGGTGTTTATATCCCTTCCTCACTTTATTTCTTCTTTCCATCATTTGCGTTGTGCGGGTGGCACAAGCAAATATAACCTAGGTTTTACAGACTACAACAAAGAGCCAGATCTGAAGTGATTTATCCTTGAAGGAAGTGAGGCCAGATTCAGACCTACAGCTCAGGAGAAGCTGGGGATACTGTTCCTTTGCCCAAACCATTGAGCCAGATCCTTCTTAGCTTTGGTAGTCCCACTGCAGAGCTGCTTTTGGAAAGCACTTATCTTCTTAGTTGCAAATACCATGGCATTTCAGATGAAATCTCATTGAGCAAGAGGAAATATTAAGGAACTTAACAACTTAACACTTCAACAGTGATAAAAACGTATTTGTCTTTTATACAGAAAAGGGCTGACAGCCAAATTCTGTAATTGAGAATACTTTAAATATGTAACACTGAATGAGCAGCAAAAGGATCAATTCACGTTTGTATGAAACCAAGCAGAAGTGACTGTTGTGTTTATATTACATATGCCTGGAGCGTGGGCATCCCATCTCATTCGTGTCTTCAGAGGTGATGCAAACTGTAGCACAAAGAACAAGCTGGAATGTCTGGGTGAAAAGAATATGCAGAAATCGATTTGAAGGCAATAAACATATTAATTTATCATCAGAAAAAGTGCTGGGGTCAGAACTGTTACTAGTGCTTTAGTGAGGCTAAACCAAGGTGGTGGCAGGGAGGGTTTTAGTGAGTATTAGGTGGTCTGGCTAAACGGTATCTCCTTGCATGGCTTATGCAGTACATTATGAATTATTAGTTAAAAGCTCAATACAGCTTTTGTTTCTCCATCTTTCTGTTCTCAGCAAAAAATGTACCTTATTATAGACCTGTTCTGGCCCTTCTGCAAGCAGAAAGTGATAGGTTTTCCGCTTTAATTAGACATTTTTCATTTGCATCTAACTTCCTGTTGAATGTTACTGACTTCAAAGAATTGAAATCCCTATTTCTGGTTCAACAAGAAAATAGGGTTCTTTTTTCCCAGATAATCAGAACGAGAATAAAAACTTCCTCTTTCCCCCCTCCCTCTTTTCTGCGTATTTTAGAGAAGTCTTGCTTCGTAGATAAGTCAGAAACCCTTGTCACAATCTCATTAGTAACGTCAAGTGCTAAATGCCCCCATAGAATAAAACCCCAGTAAAAGGCATGGTTTATAACTATTAGTTTTTGCAACTGTTGGATACACCCCATACGTTTTTCATGGTGATTCTTTCTTTGCTGGTGACATCCATTATCCTCTTTCCCCTAAATGCCAATGATCTTAAGCAGCTGTGGATGTGCCCCCTTCTACCTTTGTTCCTTTTGCAGCCATGCAGCTGCCTACCTGCGGAACTGCTGGTCCAAACAATCCTGGTTTTCCTTGTTAGGCAGAGGAGCTTTGCCAGGAGTTGATGGCATTTGAAATGAAAACTGCTTGCAGGTCAGCTGGGAATTGCTCTGCAAATTTGTCTTCTGCTGTTGACTGTCCCTGGATTACAAGGGCAGAGAGGAGACACCCTGCCTTAATCCCAAATGCAAAGCACAGGTGGAAACTATCCAATAAAATAAGGGTTTGGGGGGGGTGGTTGGAAAATTCTGTTTCATCAAATTGCAATTGTTTTTGCATGAACATGTTCGTTTAAAAAAACCCAAACCTCTTTGCTAGGGAGGTTTCTCAAATCCAGGATGTATTTTCCTGCCAAAGCCAGAGAAATCAAGGACTGTCATTCTTCCTGCACAACAGCCCATACAAGCCACCCGCCAATGTAATTTCCCAGAGATAAGGGGATTTAGGCTTCAGCATTTTCTTCTGTCCCTATTTTTCCCTTGCGAAGTGCCAACCCAACCTGGCACTGCTTTGGACTGGAACCAAAGGTCAAGTCCTGATTTCCATCAAGAAACGCAACTGCTTTGCAGCCAACCCACTTTGAAGAGGTGCATTGAAGAACAGGGATTAAATTTGCACGCCAGATCATATGGTTCAAAATAAAGAAGGTTCAGCTATTTCCCGTTGCTTTTCGTAGCAAGAATGCCTCCCAGCAAAGTACCCTGTGTTTGAATTTCAGATCAAAACAGTTGCTGTGCATCCAAAGCCATGGCTCAGCCATGCCTGCAAACAGAAAGGAGGCCAAAGGAGAAAACTCTTTTAAGACACGAGTCAGAGCGAGGAGGGAATGGAATAAAAGCTACTGCTTGAAAACCCATTCCAGAGGATGTGAGCCAAAGGCGGGGGAGAGCTTTCTGTAAAGATGCTCGTGCATTGACTTGCTCTTCCAACAGCTCCGTCACTTTGAAACACCACAATGCTGCTTGCAGAGAAGCTGTCCCTTACCTGAAAGACCTGTCAGCCCTTCACGCCACCTAGAACCTGTGTTTTGAAGCCTCCATGAGCAGGAGAGGTAGAGGACAGTTTTGAAGAGCAGCAGAAGTAAGCTGCATGCTTCAGTTTAATCACAGTCCAGATCTTCCCCTCGCATCCCTCTAAGCTGGTCCTGCTTCTCCCTCTGCCTCCCACTTCCTTCCAGAGCTTTTCGTTAGATGCTTGCTCACTCTAAGCCTTGTCCTGGCAAAGGGCACTGGGGGTTTTGTTTTGACTGGATAATGAGTTGGGAAAAAGTGTTTTCAGAAGGAATTTTTCCCTTTGGTGCTTATAGGGAGCCAAACTATCATGTAAAATTGTAACATTGCACATCACTCCATATCCAGAGCCTCTGCTGAATCCTTCGCTGTTGCTATTCAGACAATGTCTCTCTCCATACTAGCATACTGTAGGATGGAACAGAGCAAAAGCAAACTTGCTCCTGTGATGAGAAGATCTTGACAAGAAGTATCTGGCCACCAGCTATTTGAACAGAGCAAGATGGACATTTCATGGTGCCCTAAACTCCATTTCAGGTGGCATGCTATAAATTGTTATATAAAGATTCATTAATTTTCATGCCAGTAGGAAATGAAAAATAGAAACAAAGAAATAACTGGGAAACTGCAGTTTTGGTCTGGATTAGATGCAACAGAAGATATAGCTCTTCTCCCCTCCAAATGCCACTGTAGCTTCCTGGGCAGCACAAATACCTCACTCTTAAATATAACATAAATTTAAAACCCAATAAGACTCTTTAAGGTGCCAATTCAGGAAGGGACAAGTAACAGTTATATTCAGAGACCTGTTGGGAGGAGCGTCATGCACAAGCTATTTAGATTTCAGGAGTAAGTTGAAATGCTGCAAGCCACTCCATATCTTCTCCTTGTTTTGGCAGTAAAATTATGTCTGCATCCAGTTTTCCTGCAGCATTTCCATTTCCCATCACCACCACACATGCATGGTAATAACCAAACATTTTAAAAGTAAAAATCCCCCAGCACTTACCAAAGGAAAGATGTTTAACAAACGTTTGGGGTCCAAAGAAGTGGGCACAGCAAGAGCACAGGCATGTCCCAGCCCAACCTGCCTTTCCAGGAATGCAGGTTTCCTGCAGAACTGCCCTCCCCGCCTCAGGGCAACACCCCCAGCACCTCTTCTCCTGCCCTGCTCCGTGGTTTTTGTGTGCACAGATTAATGGCACAGACCCGTACACTGGGCTGTTATTGCTGGGTAAAGCTAATAAAACATTTGAGTCACTATGAGGAAGCTTTCCCAACTCGCTACATGCCTGATCTTCAGAGTTACCCGTGTTTGCCTCCTCACCTTTGTGTTGAATGATGTTATTCTAACCTCTTTCATCTTTGGCTTCTGGCAGTCTTTTCTGCTTTAAGTATATAGTTATCTTAAGTTGAGCAAGATGTTTCAGGCTACAATAACTGGCCGATGTTTTACACTGAAATCTCCTAATATGCATTCAATTTACATGCACTAAGGCTCTCATTCAATCCGAAATACCAACCAAATATAAAATAATAGTGACACTTGACATTTTCACAGAGATTTACAACTTCAAAGGGTTCTACAATATAAGCCAATGAACTCTGTACTTATGAGATGGGTAAGCAAATACTATTAGGACAGAAAATGGATGAGGAGAGACTGCAAAACTTGCCCAAGGCCAGGCAAGGAGCCAGTGTCAGAGCTGGGGTCTTGGCTGTCTCTCATATAACCAAACCACCGGGCAGCTGGTAACTTTAGAAGCTGCATTTCCAACACAGACTAGTCAGGCAGGTCTACATCCCCAGCAGATGTATGAGAAATTTAGGCAATGGAATTGAATGCTGTCATCCAACAAAACACACCCAGCCTCTGCCGAGCCCTGGGAGCTCCAGGGCATCATGGATGCTGCGGTTCCTATTCCCGAGATGCCTCTGCACTGGTGATGGGGTTTCAGCACACAGACTGGGGATGGGTGGGATGGTGGCCATGAGTCGATCTTGCTTGTCTGGCACAGCGTGGTTCAACTCTGCAGATGAATGATACAACTGGTAGGAAGTCCTATGGACTAATTGTCTTTAGTAACAACCTGTGCATCTCTCTATGAGGGTGGTTTCAGCCTATTTTCTCATTTGCAAAAGGGGTGGGTGCCTCCCTTGTGACACAACTTCATTGGGAGGAGATGGCTTTGGAGCAGCCTGTTCCAGTAGCCTGAATTAGAAACCTGCACGCTGCTTGATGGATGCTGCTATTGTTAACACAAATAAGCGGGTGGATGTCTCATTAATCACAGCTCATAAACCATTTTGACTAACCGAAAAAATATTTCCTCTTTCCTATTCACGCAATAGTTTCTCTGAGCCTTTGAGCCCATTTGTACGGGCTGCAGAATGAGTTGCTACCCGTTATACAGCATGTCCTGCCCTTCCCTTTCTTTGTAAACATGAGCAGCTCAATTCCATGATGTGTTTTGATGAACTGCCAAAAGCCAGCTAATGTACTGTTTGCTGACAAGTATTTGTTATTAATCCAAAAGCACTGAGCTTGTGGGTTGGGATTTTATTCTTTTTTTTTTTTAATAAATATCAAAACTAAATTAAACAAGGGTGTGGAGATTCCTCAAACGTAGCTACTGCTTATTCCCTGGTGCAGTTGCAAATATGCAGCTTCTCCAACTCCAGTGAATTACTGAAGTCATTCTACCCCTTTATCACATTTATTTTCCTACAGATATCATCAAAGCTTAACTGAGTGTCCTCTTCTGATGATCATTTCAAATAATGAGTTGCAATTTTAAAGCAAACGCAGGGGGATAAACCTGTGGCAGCACTTCCTTGTACATGTCTTGCTGCTTCATGTGGCTCCCTGGGACCAGGTGATGACAACCGGTGACAAGAGGTCACCAGTGGAGAACCCTCAAACTCGACATCAGTGTGACCTGGCAGGAATGTCGCACATCACCTGATAGGTTTCTTAGACAATAATCCACCTTATAACCTCCATGGCTCTTTGGGATATGCTCAGGACTCCAGCCAGAATCATCCCCATCTCATGTCCAGAAACAGCTCATAGGAGGGCAGTGTGTGGACGACAGGAGGCAGAGGGGGAAGATGTGTTTTGAAAGCATTCCCAAGCCAAGCACATTGGATGTGACACAGAGTGTCTCCGTATCAGCCACAGCGACACATCAGGCTGCAGCGCCCATGGCACCAACAGGTTTGTGCAATAGGACCCCCCACAATGTGGAGCAGAAAGTGCCCTGAGGGCAGATCAATTTTAAGCTTGATGTAAAAAAAGGACAACTTTGTATGAGCCGAGCAGGCAGAAAACACAGGGGCTTTCATTTCCAAGTGCAGGACACCGTTTGCCTTCCAGATTCAGCTGACAGCTTTTGGGGCAGTTCTTTCAGGTGACAAATGGCAATAAAGCTCCTATTTACACTGGCTGTTGACTCATCTCAGGTGGAATTATGTACCGAAATAAGTAAATAGCTTCCTATTCAATGTGATCCATACACAGCTATGGGCCACAGTACAATGCAAAGCTCCTGTATAGACAAGACTCTTGTTTGTTGTGTGCTTTTCTAGGTCACTTAGCACTTTGCTTCATAAACGTGCTTTTTAGGAGTGAAACTCCTGGTGTGAATGGTCTTTCCCTTGTACAGAGTATTTCACCCCTAAAAGCTAGCAAAGCTATGACTGCTTTTTAATTTGCATTGTAAACACATTAAAGACTGAGCAAACCAGAATGACTTAGGATGCCTTTTTACATACCTGAATATGAGGGCTTGTGTGATTTATTTTGTTAGCATCTCCATTTATCTCTGGAGTTTTGGGATTGTTAGAAAAAAGCCATCTTGGAGAAAGGTTTTCGAGGTAATTGCATTTCAGATGGTGCAATTGCCAGCCCCTACATGTGCACCTAGTGTTTTGATAGCTCTGGTTTGTGTCAGTCAAACTAGTAGCCATCTTTCTGTTTTGATTCTAGAATGACTACGGAGAAGCAGAGTCCTGCTTAGCTGACAGACTATCTGGGGTATTTTGGGCCACCTACTTGTAAGACTGCCCATGTGAAATCCAGGTTGGTTGATCATTATCTCGAGAAGCTGTAAGAGATCCAATATTGTGGTTTTCCATATACAGAAACTGTCCTCACCTAAAAAATGATGCTTCTGTTCCCAGAAATTTCTAGACCAGCCAGTCTTCAATTTTCTTTGTAATCAATGATAAAGGCCTTGCAATAGCTAGAGAATCATGGCAAGCAGAAGTTGCATCAAAGGTGGTTAAAAGAATGCAGTTTCTTGCTTCTTGGCACTGGAACTTGAAGCAGTGTAAGGAATGTATCTGTTTCTGAGGATTTAAAAATGCAAGACAAATTCCTTCTTCTATTAGATTCTTCCAAGAGTGACTGTAATAACTCATCCAGGGTGTTCAGACTAAGTCATTATCGAGTTAGCATCCAGCCAAAGGGGCATGACTGCCAGCTCTTAATTCTGTTTCCTTTATGATTGTAGACCTGACTTGAAAATTCCCAGCATCTCCAGGCTGCCTGGAGATTTTAGCACTTGGAGAAGAGGAAGGGTTGAGGAGGGAGTTTGAGGAGGCTTGTCATGAGGAGGTACACAGCGACAGGGAGCATCTCATGTTCCCTGGTAACCCTAAGCCATGTGCTGCATGGTTCCTCTTGCCTTTTCTTATCTTCTGTTAGTAGTGTTCATATTTGACTGTTCAATCTCTCAAAGCAATCCCAGGTCTTCCAGAGCTGTTGCAGGACCATGTCCCACCATCACTGCTAAGAGGAATCTTTCCTATCTCAGAAATCTGTGTTTCTGTGCAGAGAAGATCGTACCTGCGTGTCTGATACATACACAAATGCACATGTGCGTCTGCTGGAAGACAATTACCATTGTCTTTTGCTGCTGGAGAGGAAAAGAGAAGTAGGGAAAGGTGTTGCAGTTCTCCGGAGTGCAAAGTGACCTACAGCCCCTCAGTGGGAGGCATGAAGTTATGTAGCTCATTAAACCTTAAAAAAGCAAGGAGAGAAGCTGCTTCCAATTATCAGGATGAAAATTAATGAAATAAAAACTACAGACAGGCTGCAGAATTATGCAATAAAAAGGGCTTTGCTGGCATTAACAAGGCGGTGTGTAATATTTGTGTGGTTCTAGCTCAGCCTTGGCTTGAACACATGGTGATTCTGCGCATAAAATGTATCCAAATTAATGAATTAAAAATCCTTGATAATCCCACACAATTTTCTGTTCCCAGTTCAGTATTATTAGTTGGGAAATCTCTTGAAAAAGGGAAAATGAGGTTGTGATCTGTTGTCTGAGAAAATAACCTCTTTGTTAGTACCGAAAGAGTCATGTGTGGAATGGCTGGTCTGATTCATGGCAAAGCCCAACTGCTTTCTTCTTGTGGGGAACAAAGGCCCAATGTAGCAATAGCTGCATATAACAGGCTCCAGAAGAGACCTGCAATTTGGGGGATGTGAGACTGGGACAAAGTGAGTATAGTAATGAGTATACATGAGAAAATGTGCCTTTAAGAATAGGAGCAGTCTTATTAAAAGGCTCCATATCATCCCACAAAGAATATCTTCCACAACGTTGGCTTTGCCTTGGGTTACCAAGAGTGTAGCCATATTAGTCCACATCTAAAATCAATCTAGTGCACTCTGTTATAACCAGAAGTAATAGCCTTTAATAGATTAGTGCAAAATTCAACAGGCTGCATGAACTTGGTGAAGAAAATGCTGTTTTTTCCTCTGAAATCCTGGGCCACCCCTTCCTTCCCTCCTTCTTTCTCCCCATTTCTATAGAAGGACTCAATGGCCTTTCTAGGCAGCTGAGTGAAGAAGCGTTCCTTTGCTTTGCAAACTCCATAAATGTAACCTTTGTTTCTGTTGTAGTGATGTTGTATGATCCAGAAAGTGTTCACCAAGGACTGAAGAGCCTGCTGGCCTGGTAAGCAAGGCACAGTGAAAGTAGTATCCATGAAAACGTGTTAGTGAGATTGCTGTTCCTGTGAATGTAGATACAGAATCTCCAGAGAGAGGAGAATGTTGCAATCTAAACATTTATATATACATAAAAAAAGGAACATCATTTGCTTAGACATAAATTAGCCCCTATGAGACAGATTTATTGCAGTATGGAATGTTTTAATGAGAAGAGGAGGTTCTACAATCACAGGATACATTTTGCATCAAAATGTTTGATATATAAATGGCGTTTGGGTGAAATTCTCAACCCCCCAATACTCAGCACTTAACTGGGGATTGGGAAGGAATTTGAGGAACAGGGATGTGTAAATTGGTGTTTTCAGTTAAATTCTGAGCGCTCTGAACTCTGACGTCAGGTTTACGCACGGGAGCCGTGCTGGGATGCCTGCCGCGGGGCAGGGAGAGGTGAGAGCTGAGGGCTGAAAGGCTCACAGAAGTGATGTTTGTGGAGAGCAGCTCTGCTTCTCGCCTTCCTTCATGCAAAGCCTTTCTACGCCTGGTTCTGGGGATAAGGGAGATGACAGGACCACAACTTCAACAATTCGTCTTTCACCCCCTGCTACCCCAAAAGTCCCATATTTCACATGTATCTAAACTGTTCAGTTCAACAGCCATTATTATTGCTATAGGAATCAACTCCAGGCTCCCTAAATGAATCTGAAAAAGAAGGTAGAATTCAAAGCTGATAGATCTGTCCCTGGCTGTGTGGTGGTGTTGGAGAGTCAGTCCTCAAATGGCAAACAGGAGGATTTTCCCTACTTCATATTAACAATGAACTTAACATCCTCTGTAAGAAAATGCTGATGTGTATTCAAAGTAATGAGCTGGGTACAAAGCTGAGAACATCTTATTTCTGCCCTGCACTTCTGCCAGGCGCAACTTCGCTTTATTAACTCCTGATTGACAGATGACAGCAGCAACTCCCAAAACTCTTCCTCCTGGTCTGATTTGATGAAATGCACCTGAATAGGGAAGGGGGGGGGAGGGGGGGGAAGAAAGAAAGGATTGTGATGTTATTATATTGTTCTGTTTCATTCACTGAGAAATTAGAAATAGAACAGAACATGAAGGCATTTGGATTGTAACAACTCAGATTTTAACACTTCTGGCAATGTGTATTTTTTAGACCTTTGAATAAATGCAGACAATGAGCTATGGATTTATGGGCTTAAGCTGTTTTTCACACCAAGCACAACTGCAAGGGGGGATGCTGAGCACTGGCATCTGGGATACCCTTTGGCTGGGGCTGAAGGCATAATATTTGAGGGCAGAAAGCACATGTTCAAGGTGTGAGTCTCTTTTCCCACCTCTGAGAACTCAGCAGAGCTTTGGGGGGCAGCTATGGCAGAAGCAGCGTGGTGATGTCCACTGGTATTGCCAATTCTGTCTGAAGATCCCAGAAGAGTTATTACCCTTCAGCACCAAAGCTCAGTACTGTCATTTCTATCCCATTTTTTGGCTGATTTTCCTGGTGTGATGCCCTGAGCACCCGCTGAGGACATGGCCTCTGAAGACATTACCCCAGGTGAGTTTGCACTGAAATCGATGGGATGCTGGTTCTAGTGAAGGCAGCAGGATGAGCAGGAAACGGCTGTTCCTTCTCTTCTCAGGGGTTTTCCTCATCTGGCTTTCCCAGAGGAAACATTCTCACTCCTCCAGGATAAGGAAAAGGAAAAATGCTGGCAAAGTCAAAGCTGGAAACTGCAGGCATTTAGGTGTTTAACTGCCAAAACTGAGGAGAGAAATGGAAAAAACCTGGGACATTACTGGGACAAGAACTCAAACTGCGTGCCTGCCTGGCTGGCTCTGAAGAATATGAATTATTATTTGGCTATGTAACCTAAGTATTCTCTCTAGGATGCTCAGAAAGATTCTAATGGACATTATGTGTTTCCAAACCCATGGTGAAGAGGAAAGCATGTACATAGAGCTTATTTCATGCTTATTAGGAAACACAGTGCTGTATCAGGTTGAGGAAATGAGCATGCAATGTTCCCAAAAAGTATTTTAAGCTCAGCCACAGCAGTTTTTTGAGTTATCTTGCGCATAAAATTCATTTATTCTTAATACTAAGAACAAAACAACGTATTTCAAGCAATAAGAATAGTAATTAGAGAAGCAGAACATCTCTTGTATGTATATAAGGCAGTAGTGTGTCCAAACCCCATCATGGGAGACGTGCCAGTGTGGAACAAGTGATACAAAAGCTGATGCAGGTGACAGAGAGGATGCAAAGATGACTTCTAGAGACACCTTGGGACTGTCTGCCTGGATTCTTTTTTCTACTCTTTAAAGGTGTAAATCCTGGTATTTTTAGCCTGTTGTTTTCTTCCTCTTTACATTCCACCATCTTTCACTGCTACACTTAAAAACACGAATGTTTTATTCAAGTGTGTTATCTTCAATAGCACAATACCTGGAGGAAAACTAGAGCGCCTGGTTTTGATGTATATAAATTAGGGGAGGGGGAACAAAGTAACCTCTTTCCTGGGTTGATAGAGAAATTTCTAGCAGTTTGGGCAAAACAAGGAATATTGAAGCCTGACCTTGAATTTGTTCAGGTTTTCCATAAGAAAAGGTCATGTTTAAACAGTATAAATGCCTCATCTTTCTAGGAAAAGCTGTTTTCACCTAATTCATAACATGTTTGCAGTTCTTATGTTGGTAATGAACTGCACTGATTTTGCTGTGTAAGTAATAAATTCACTGACTAAATCTGGCAAAAATAGCAAGCCTGGCCGAATTTGCAAGATCTTGGGCAAGTCATGAAACCCATCAATCCTGGCGTTTGAAAGTTTACAAAGCAAAACTTTGTTTTACACGAGTGCTGTTCTCATAATTTATACATTTCATTTAACATTTCTTTTACTTAATAAGTATATAATTCATACAGGGCAGAAATGAAATTGTACAACACTTGGTTTCAATTTTGCAGCTCCTATTAGGGGAGTTTAATGCTCTCCTATTATTGCTACAGAGTCTTTTTCCAGTGCTTTTGGTCCTTATCATCTGTGCGTTGGTCAGTTTAGATGAAAAGCCACACTGCATGCACTAAGCCTTCATGGCAATGCCACCAAATTAATTAATTCCTACTTTCTGATTACTCAACCTACCCTAAGGTGAAGGAAACACGATCCACTGAGGATCATCGCGCAATTAAAACAGTTCTCTATGAATCAGCATGACAATGCAGGTGCTAAGCAAGCATCTGTTCAATTAAGTTGGTTTAGCAGTTTTGGGACAAGTCTATTTTGCTTTTTTTTCAGATCATTAAGCTTACATTTAATGCTGGAAGCAAACAATAGCTCATTAGTGGATTAGGGGTAATTACCAACAGCAGTCATTATTCCTAAGGCTTAATGGGCCAATTTGCTGCTGTAATAGTACCCCAGTATTGTGGTGCTCCAGCAGAAAAGCTGGGGGTGCTGGAATGAGCCATTGCCTTGAAGGCCCTGGAAACGGCTGAGGAATCCCACCCCTTCTCAGGACATGCCACCATGGGGTGGATGAGACCTTGCTGCCAGGTAGGGGGTCCCATCAGCTCCGTTTTGGGAGCTGGGTTCAAGCTGTAGAACATCCACTTGGGGACATCTGCCTGTTCCCAAAGCTGCCCAGATCACTGTCCGTAGAAAGTTCCATAGGGAAAGGGGAGGACACCACAGTCTGTGCCCGCTGGTCCAGCTGGCACTGCCCCATTTGGAGCATCTCTTGGCCTTTCCTCCCCAGGGATGCCCAGGGGTGTTTTGAACACTGTTCTCATTCAGAGCGGAGGCTGAGAGCTGACATCTGGTACAAAATCTCTTATGAAGCTCTGTAAAGTACCAGCTTAGCTAAAATTTCCCAGGCATCTTGGTCTGCCTGCAGGTCTCAGCATCTCCATCCTCTGTACAGTCCATGGGCAGGGGTTGAGCAGAGAAATGAAGGAACCTGAGTGCAGAGAACTGAAGGGACCATTAGAAAAGTTAAAGTATGCATAATCGTAGTCGTGTTTGCAAGCAGAGTAAAATGATATTGACAGCTATGTTTTTATTTCCAGCATTATATTCTCAGTCACGCATTTCAACCTAGAGTGCCATATCATTTTTCTGCTTTTAGGAAGGGGATTAAGGAAGCAAAAAAAGACATGATGCTACAGTGGAGTTAAGTGCTGCTTCTTTAGGCTACTGTCAAATCTTCTAATTTGGAATAATTACCAGTGTCAGGTTTGGGGAAGGAGTTTGATGCGAATTGCCTTGATCTGTGCTCAACCTGTGAGAAAAGAAAAACAATGCTAGAAGGTAGAGGACTGAATAGGCATCACCAGGAAAATCACTGTTTAAGCAGCCTTGCTTTTATATACGGCTGTATTTTCTTTCTATTTTTCTTCATGTCATTCAGATCTGGGCAAATCCTGCTCATGCTGAGACCAACGGTGACTTCTCATTTATTTTAATAGCTCAGCCAATAGATTCCCTCTTAGCAGGAGGTCTTGTGGGTTGCTAAGCATTGTATTCATTACTATATATGATCCTTTAAAAAGCAGGGAAAAGCCAACCAGACCTATTTGTAGCTCTGTGCAGGAAAAAGAAAAACCATCTTCTGCAAGCACCCTCAAAAGACCTTTTGGGGAAACCCATCTGAATTAGGTTCAGCCTTGTAGTCCCATCTTGGCATCCTGAAAAGCCTTTGCAGTGATGTCTGTGTTTGCTGGATAGTACAAGTGAGGATGATGGAAGGTTTTAAAGGGGATGTGCCCACTTCAGTCTGGAGCTCTAGCTGATGTGGAGCAAGAGATGCCCAGGCTGGAGAAGGGAAAAGAGCCAATCTGGCTTTGGCCTGTTGTCATCTCCCATCTACTTACATTCTTGCATCTGCAACTCATCTAAATTTTTAATTTAGAAATTTCTTTTTGATGGGGAAAAAATGTCCTTCTCAGAGCATTTGTGTACTTTAGTGAATAGAATCCAAAACCCAAACCCCATAAAAACTTGAAAATAATCAACCCACTCTCTTGGAACACGACTCAGAACACAGAGCATTTTTTATTTCTTTCCATTTTGTGTGCATAAAAACCCATGCCTCGTTTTTCCCTCTTTGCAATTTCTTTTGAGTTATGGGAGCAGTTTTTGTCCATGTATTGAAATAAATCACCGCCATAAAAATCACAGTGTATTGCCTTCTCCACTTAGAAAATGGACTTCGGATTCTAGCACCATCACACATGCTGTGATAGGAACCCAAGTAGGTGCTTTTGCATTAGAGATTTTTGCAAGCATGTCCAAAAATTGCTGTCCCATTGTCATCCTTAAATCCAACGCGTTCCCATCATGCAGCATGGAGATGACAGGATGGGATGCTTGATCCTGATCCTTTCCCAGCTGAGCACCTCTGCCCATGCACCCAAGGATGCTGGTGCTTCACGGCACCAGTGTGACCTGATGGTTAATGCAAACATCATCTTCAGTTATAATTGTCTTTAATCATGGCAATATCTGACACATGGCTGAACCATGCACTGGCTGAAGCAACAGCCAAAACACTGCTGGACATCCACAGCCATTGCGCGGGTTTTGAGAAGGGACTGCTTGTGGCATGCAGGTGGGTCTGAGCAACCCATGAGTCTCCACAGCAGGTTTTCACATGCAGGTGACAAATGACCTCACCAGTTACATGGGAAAAAATGTGCCAAACTCCATCGAACTCCATGTTGCTTTGAGAGGTTCCTAGATTTCAGCACAGTTTGTGATGAGGTAGAATTGATGGCCAGTCAGACTCATAAGGGCATGGTTTCAGCAGCAACACACATAAGCATCTTCTGCTCTACTGCCAGCACCCAATTCCCATCTCAACTCTAAATACTAATGACTGCTGGAGAGGCTGAGCAAATAACGAGTCCTTCAAGTGGCTGGTTACTCCATAAGAGTTAGAGATGCACTAGGAATTATTGGATGCCAAAGGATCTGAGAAAGACTTTGTGCTTGTGCTCAAAGCTATGTTTCTCAAAGGTCTGAGGGCTGAAAGCGCTGGACACCCCATACAAAGAATATCCATGTTACCATGCTTGCTGGCAAGGGCAGTGATGGATGGGAAGGAGTGATAAGTGGGCAGGATGGGACTGCTCTTACATCATGTGGAATTTAATAGGCAATAAAATCAGGTTTGCCAGAAAATATATTTACAGTTATTAATTGCATCATCACAATTATTATGGGTTATATTACAGCAACACTGAGGGGCCCAAGTGAAGCCCTGCTTTGTGTGTGTTGCTTACATATATCAGGAGAGGTTGTTACCGTGCTAGTTAGTCAGTAATCTAAACTGAAAAAGATAAATCAAGCAATTGACCAAACTTAATAGGAAATTAATAGACACTGAGCTCAATTTAGAAGCTCTGTATTGAAGTCACTCAAATCAAGCCCCAAGATCTAGCAGATGATGTTGTATTCCCGTCTGTTTATCCTGTGCTAGCTTTTCACTATAAGCATGCCCTACAGTTTACTAAATCATGCAACACTCTTAGTGTCATGTGGGTTGCTCATCTAAATAGTCCCTTGTTACAACTTGTATTAGGCAACAGATAATCTGATCCTATCATAATACATAGTTACAGCATAAAGGCAGTCAAAATAACGTTCATCTGTATTGAATGTGACTAGTGAGAACAGGAATCCTGCCAAGCAACAGCCCAGCAGTTGCCCATCGTGAGGTTGTGAGTGTATGGTTAAGGAGATCTACAGTGGCTAATCCTATTGTCATCTGAATTAACTTTCAAATAGGGGGGAAAAAAGACCCTGGCAGTTGCATAATAAAAGACTTAAGGTCTTGAGCTGGAGAGTAATGTGTGTATTTTGTGCATGCTTGCTTAGCAGTAGCACCTTCAATGTCATTTCACTGCAAGAGGATTGTTTTCCTGAATTAAATGGGTGATGCTCTTCAACTTGCTCCAGCCAGAGCTGACCCTGTGTGTGTGTGCTGAGAGCTTACAGTGACCGTTAAGGATCACTCACCTGGCTGTTTTAAAGCTCCAGTCATCCTTTAAAATGGAAGGGGTGAGCAACTGGGTACCAGTTTGCTCAGGTGCCTTGCAACCAGCTGCTCATGAGTGGGGGCTCTTACACATGGTGATGCAATTGCAGCTTTTTGGTGGTATCTTTCCATCAGCACTTAATTTTCTCTAGAATAAATCATTACCAAGGTTCTCAGGGGAGGAGTTTGCCTATGATAAACGCACCTTGTAATACAGCACTTGAAGAAGTATGAAGTCAAAGGCAGATATGAATGGGGTTCTCGTTGCAGGATGTTTGCTGCTTGGTTTGGACTATTTTCTTAAAAGAAAAAAACAGAGAAATGGGTTGAGATTCAGCAACAAAGATGCTCATTTACCGGAGAAAGATGGCATCCTGTTCATGAATGTGTTTTTGCACTGGGACCTGTTTGGTAGTCACTGTCAATGAGAATCTTCTCCCTGAATCCTATGGGCATTGCACTCAACCACACCTAAGCAGAGCTCTCAGCAAACAGTATTCTCAGGAGGCAGAGGAGAGACATTGGCATTCAGATGAACTGAAGTATCATCATCCTCTCCTGGAGGAAAAAGCTTTTCCCCAGGACATGGGTTTCAGGTGAGACACTGCTGCCTTCCCAAAGGGCTGATGTGCAATACCTGGCCAAGTTAAGGGTACAGAACACTGTGCTGCCCAATGGTCACCTCATTTGCCCTGGTCACTCATATGTTCCTGGTGCAATCAGTGTCCCCAGGGATCCCACCCTGGGACCAAGGGCAAACCTGAGGTGATGGAGAAGGCAGGGAGCAATGGAGAGCCTGTAGCTTGGCTGTCAGCAAAGGGGCAGAGGGTCTGCTGAAAATGCTCTGTAGCTTTTCATGCTTTTATTTCTACAAAGAGATGACGGAGCTGAGCCCCGAGGGGGATAACTGCAGTCCAGCGGCCCATCACTGCTCGCCTGACAGCTCTGTGGGTTCTCCAGCCACTGGAGATGACTGCCAATATTTAAAGCATGCATTGTTGTGGTTTAAATTTGGGAAGGATTCTTTTAGGAAAGCTTCATTTCAGGATAAATGCCAAAGAAAACAGCCTACAGCTGCCCATGCACATATTGCTGCAGATGCTCTGGCACGGGCTGTTTGCTTTGCAGCAGCGCTGCTCTGAGTATGTCCTGGTGTGGGATGTGGAAAGTGCATTCATGAGACAGAGTGATTCTGGGGGAGTTGCTCCTCTCTCAGCTGGACGGGGAGATCTGCTGCTGGGATCTATTTTGCACGTCAGAAACGGCGAGATTTTGCTGATAATCATTATCTGGCCAGCTCTTCCACCCCCTCTGCTGGCTGCTGTGAAAGGTCCAAGGCTGAAGCCCTGCAGACCCATGGCGTGACCTCCATCAGGAGAACAAACTGGAGCAGTTTGACCATGCTGTGTGTCCTCAGTTTCCTTTGTTCCCTGTGCCATGAGAAGTGGCTGTTGGTAGGAAATGGAAGAGGGACAAGGATAACCCTGAGGCTCTCTTCCCTTGGGTCCCTGCGGCAAGGGTGAGCAGTTGTGGACTTCAACGCCAAAGAGCACCAACCCCTCTGAAGGCTCTTCTCGCTGTGGTGAATCTCTGAGGAAGGCTTTGCTGCCCTTTTAGCAACACGATGGGGACTGAGTCGCAGGGTTTGGGAAGGGGAGGTGGAGCTATGCGCTTCCAGACCTGATGGTCATTCCGTGATAAAGTGATAATGCTAATAATCCCGAGGTCCTTTTTTCCTTTTGCCTTTGAACTGAACACTTTGCCTGCCTCAGCCATGGCTGCCTTTTTGAACTGTCAGTTTGGGAGGATTAGATGCATGTTTAGGCTGGGTGAACTCATGAATGAAAATATTTTCCTTGGCAGTTTCTAAAATGCTTCCCCCCTCTGAGAGCTGAAGCCTTTGGCAAGGATCTGCTTTTTGCCCAGATTACCACTGTCATTTTGGGAGGTCTTTTCCTGCAGAACAAACAATGGAATTCTAATAATACAGTGAAATAGATTCAGGGCTGCTTTAGTTATGTTTTCTTTATTTATGTTTTCTTTATTTATGCTTCAATACTCAGTCCGCAGCCCCAGCAAAGACAAATTTAAGCTTTGTATTACTTCAAAACGGTGAAATAATCTCTGGGAGATTTGCTTCCCCAGAAAAAGGACGTTTTGATTCGCTGCTTTGAGCGCATCTCATAAGAGCAATAAATAGCACAGAAATTAAAAATAAGAATCAAAAACCTCAGTAAAAATTGCAGATGCAAAATAGAGTGAGCAGAGCGTGTGCATGGCAGCTCCCTGCTTCAGTGAAGGTTTGACTCAACAGTTCAGCCATCAAATGCAACGATCGTCAGTATAATGAGGCTAAATTAATTCTGGGCTTTTATTTAATGTTAATTCCCACTTGGATCCGTGCACTAAGCGCTCAAACCAACACCGGCTTTTGCTACCTGAGCAAACAGGCTGCTTAAGGTCCCAGTGCCGCTGCCTGAAGGGCTTTGCTTGCAGAGCATCTTTCTAAATTATCTAACTCCACATAGGGGCAATGAAAGCACACAGTGATGCAAAGTGAATTGGGAATCATCTGTGGTGAAGCATAAAATAGTATCTATTAAGGCTCTGAGCTGACTCTATCACCAAACTGAAATAATGCTATTTGTGTCTTGTACAAGCTCACCTCCGAAGCTCTCAAGTTTGAACATCAGCTTTTTCTATGCCTAGGTTTGCACTGATTGAAGTGGTAAATATTATTCTACTTGATAATTAATCCCTTAAGGTTTCTTATATGTATTTTTCCCCTCAGGAGTATTCTGTTATTTTATTTTCCCTGCACGTCTCCTTCATTCCTGATGCACCCTCCTCCCAACTTTCCAAGCCAGGAGCTGAAGAACTGAGATACACAAATCATGTATAACTCTGTGCCAGGGTTTTCAGTGTTAAATAGCTCTCTGGCATTGATATGCTGCTGTATTCAGTGAAGATAGATGGCACATGGTATAGATGGAAAGCAGCCAAACGCACCAGTGCTTTCAGTCTGGAGACAGACTAGATAGAGAGAGACAGAAGTGTACTGGAAAGAAGAGCTGTGTCATGGGAGGTGTGGAGAAAGGGAAGGAGTTGGGATATTTTGAAGGATGCACTGGGTATTATTTGTGCCTTATCGTTCTGCTGATTCTATCCTGAAATCAAGTAACTTTAGCACATGCAGAGCATGACATGCAGCTCACTGCTGCAGCCCGACAGGAACCTGAAAAAGCCGGTGAGCAGAGCAGGTCTCTGAAACACCCTTTACTGAGCACAACTGTGGTTTTTCAGCTCAGACCTTGTCAGCGCTTGCTGGCATTCACTGCAGGCTGGAGTGATGTATGCACTGGCTCTCTTGCTGTGCATGACCTACCATTTGCTTCCCTATGCTGGCCAAAGTGTTTCTGCAAAGCCCCATGTATGGCTGCCTGGTGCATGCTCCAGGTCCTGTGTCTGCTCGGCTGACAGCGTGCAGGAGGAAACACCAGCTAAACCCTATGAGAGTTTCATCTGGCTGCTGCCACAGCAGAAGTGAAGGGGTTCAGCCATCTCGCTGCTGAGATACTATAATTACTGAGCTACTGTACAACTGTATCTGCCAAGGATATTACAGCTGCTTTTCCATTTCCCTCCTCTTGTAAAATCAAGGGTGAAGAAGCTGCAGGAACATGGCTTGAGTCCAGGAATGTGATAAAGATGTAAAGAAAAGCAATGATTCATGGGGGAATTAACATCCTTGGCCACTTGCTATAGCTCCACTTGCTTGAGTCAAAGATGCTGCTGCACCTGTTCTGCACAGTTGTAAAAGATGCTGTTCTGCCTGGATCAGTGGGACATACATACATTCCCTCCTGGAAGGGTGGCTGGAGGCGTGGGCACAGCTTGACAGGCACATCCATGGTTCACCTTATCTGTGACTGCACCCAAACGTGATGGGCAATTTTAAGAGAAGCCAAGAACATTTAAATCAAACAGGAAGTGTAGTTTTGAGTTCATTTAATGATCAATTGAATTTTATCAGGCAGTCCTGTAACTTGAATGAGTCAAACAAATAGCTTTAATGGGGATGATAGTTTGGTTTTTTGATTTCTGGTCAGTGAAGTCAATGAAAACACTTCATTTTTTAGCTAATGCCAAATGTGAAGTCAGTGTTTTGTTTTCCTCCAACCACGCTGTACCTGCCTTCCATGGAGTCTCAGGTATCAGAGTTAAATGAACATTGAATCATCCTCATAGTCTAAGTGTTTGCTTATGTGCTTTGAATTGTTGCTTGCATCAAGAACAGCAGTGATGCCCCTAATCTGCTTTCACTGGGCTCCCCAATACCCTAATTATGTCATTTAGAGAAGGACATTTCCTGGCAGCTCCTCAATTCACTGTAACAGCCTCTATTGGAATATGGACGAAACAAGGCTGTAATAGCTAGCACATGTGAATGATGGCTACAGGGACAATTAACCTTCGTTTCAGAGTGAGCACAAGTCCATTTTGTTTAATATTTCCAAATGATAATACCTTACAACAAGTAGAAGTGGCTCTGCATGCCAAGCTCCAGTATTCACCTATCTAGTGTTACGCTCAGGTGTATCATCATGTCAAACACCCCTGTTAGCAGAAAACTGTGGGTATTTGTGATTGCAGTGTAATTAATATATTCAAATGCTCTGTATTTCTGTGCCTAAACTTGATTCTTGCAGGCTTAAAGCAAAAGATGAAGGTTTTAGCTCATACAAGAAAGAGCCTGCGACCACACAGTGCTGGAAAACACACATTTGCACTAGAAAACCGATCCTTTCTGGGCTTGTTTTAATTCTCCAGAAGGTTATTTCCATCTGCAAAACTTGGTTTAGGAGTGCTAAAATCATAGGCACCTGTGCAAGAGGGTGGGAATAAAACCACAGCTAACCTAAGTCCACTCCACACACCATCTATCCATTTACTGACCCAAGTGGGCTTTGCACTGCTGTGGAGAGTCCAAGAGACCATTTTATATAGTTAACTTTAAAAGCCTTATATTTGTTTTTCACATTGATGGGCTCCCTCTGCCTTTCTTACTGGTGTAATTCTGCAACAGCATCTTTCTGCTGGGAAAATGTGGAGCTCACAAGCGCAATAAGAAAACAAAATATCCCCCAAATGGTTTAGCTTATTCCTCGTTTCTGCAGCTCACCTGAAAAGCCATGATCAAGGGGGAAAAAGAAAAATGGAAGAATCCATTTATCATTTATAATAAGTAATGTTAATAGAGACTTTAATGGCTGGCTACAGAGTACAAACACTGAACATCTTTTCAAGGCAAAAAGCTTCCAAGTGCTGCAGCAGTCAATATTCCAGGAGGAGCTAGGTCAAGCAGTTTGCTGCCCTGATGCCCATAGAGTCACTGCCGAGTTCCTAAAATCCATCTATTTCTTCTATTAGAACTTCTATTTGTTTTTTTTTATGTCCACAAGTTTTCAGATAGGAAAAATGATGAAGAATTGCAGGTGATGGATGGTTTTTGGAAAGCCAGTCTAGTCACTGCTGCAGATCTTCCCAGTTGAGGAGGAAGGGCTGTGCTGTGAGCTGGCTGCTCTGGCTATGGGGAGCTGACATAAACCTTCCTGATAGCCAGAACCACAGGGAAACTAAGGGAAAAAAGAGAAAATAAAGAAGAAGAAAAAGTAATAATAATAATAATAATTAATAATAATATCAAAACCAAGGGAGAATTTCCACTGATTCATAGCACCCAATTGACTTTTCTTCCTCTGGGGCCTGCTTTGGTAAAGCAAGGCACAGCTCCCCAGAGCAGCTTTGTTTGGCTTTGATGCATCAAACATTGACAAAAACATATGAGGCTCAATAATAATAAACCTCCGCCAGCAGCTTCCTAAAAGTCAATATCAAGGTATTGCTACTCTTCCTGTTAGAGTTTACTAAAGAAATAATCTTATTTGTAAGGGTTGTAAAAGCCTGATAAGGTGCTTCTAATTAGTAAAATATCAGAGGTAAAGATTTATGTTAAATGTAACAGACAATGAGAAATAAGGTTGATATAGTTTGTGCACTGATAAAAAGTCTTCATCTGTTTTGCATTCACATATGAAACATATTCCTTGGGGAGAGTGTGTGACATAGATTTAGGACACTATTTCATCTTAGCAAATCAATGTACAGGCTATTAAAACTCCATTTTTTCCGTGAATGATAAGAGTAATTATATCTCCCTTGCAATAAAAGCCAGTGCTTATTAAATGTAAATATTTAACAACAATTAAAATAGATTTGAAGGAAACTTTATAGCTTTATTTTATATGTCCCCATCTGGGTTGCCTTTCCTAAACCTCTCTGCTTTTCGGAGGGTTATGAAATGATTATTTTGAGAAGGACCAACACTCTGCGTGTCCCTTGCTTCGATTTTAATTCCATACACTTCCAGAATTTATTGAAGCCTGGTGAGTTTCAGATTCAGTCAATGCATTATTGTATTAGAGCTGCATCAAGGGGAAAGTGGCTTCGCGAGGTAGGAAATACCACATTGACGTGTCTTTTGTGCAGCTGATTTTGATGGCCAGATATATTTTCCTGACTCCATATGCTCTGACTCTTATTTGTTTCCAAAGAGGGAATGTTGGTGCCTCAAATAGGTTTCTTCAGGTTTATGTATACATAAAATACAATCGTGTAAATTGCAGATATGTTTAAGGAGTATGATGTGTGTGAGTTGCTGACCCTGGACACAATGCATGGCTGTACGTGCAGCACTTACCCTTCACAAAGCAACATAATAGGATTACTCGAGAAAGAAATTCACCAAGGGTTTGTCACATCCTAAACACAAACCCTGTCTCCAGCAAAAATCCTCCCTATGGAAGGTCCTTCCAAATGCCCAGGGAAGCATCCCTATGGATTTGAAGAGAAATCAGTTTTCAGTAAAGTTCTGCAGTTGATTTAAAAATTGCATTGCAGGGATATAAACTATTACAGTGCTATGGAACAGCTGAAATCCTTCCAGAAAGGACAGCACTCCCTGTTACATTTTTATAAGTGCTTGATATAATTGCGCTCTGATGAGCTGGTTTCACCCCTCTTCACTTTTACAAGGAAAGCACTCTTCCAGCTATCCCTAATTCTCTCTTATTGTTGCTGTCTTTAAGGAAACACATCAACGTTCAGCTTCATACTCAAGATCATTCCAAAAGGCTGCAGTTCATTTTCAATATAACTAGTAATTTTGGTCCTGTAAGCAATATCGCTGAAGTTAGTTACTTACTTGAGAGGGTGTTAACAGGATTAGGCCATTGAGAGCTCATTAAAGCTCCTTATCCTGCAAAGAAGCAGGAGCTCGAACTGCTGCTGAGTTTCTCAGTCACCCGATTGCCCTTTACTGCAAAAATCCGGCTGAAAAAGTCACTACTTCTATAACCTAAACCAATATTAAACCAAAAGAGACAGAGAAACCTCAGCAGCTTTGTCCAGCATGTTTAAAAACAACTAATAACTGCCCCAAGCCATGCAAAAACCTGGTGAGGGTACACACTGAAAGCATCTTTAAGTTTTACACCCTGTTCCTTTCAGCCTATTAAACTCCTTTAGTAACCCCGCGATGCAGCAATAGACAAAGACTCAGTGTGTGTGTGCGTGTGGCTTTTCAAACAGTTTTCACTGAGGAGGAAAATTTCTCTTTAAATAAATTGCCCTCCTCTATTGAAACGGGTACTTCAAAATCAAACCTACCCGAGGAAGCAGCTCTTTATTTCTGCAGTACCACACAGGACATCGTTGTACAGCAGCGTGTTCAGTGGGTTAAGTTACAGCTGATGAAAGAGAAAATTCATTTCAGGCAGTGATTTTCCACAAGGTAAACCTGGGGAAAATAAAGGTTTATCTTCTAGGAAAAGCAATAGTAGTGCTACAAAAGGGCTTGGCAGCGTGGGCATCTTTAATTGCTCCTTGAATTAAAGCTCTCGACAACATTTTCATGTATTCATTTTGTGCGTATTTTTGGGGCTGAAAAATACTGGTTAAAGTTAGAACATATGTTTGTTGGTTTTAATTACAGCTGTATGTTTTCCTACAGAGCAAACAGCACCTCATGAGTGCAGTAACAATGGAATAACACAGGCAGCCTCTCCTGGTGACTTCTGTAGTCTGTTACACAAGACAAATACTTGTGTATTTTTGGCTGTTGCTGTTGCCATTGAAGTCAATGGGGCATGAACCCCGGTGGGAGCAAGAACAAGCACTTTCTGCTACAGACGTGACAAAATAATTTAAGGCAATGACAAAATAATTTAAGGCACTCTGTTTCCAGGCATTTCTGAGCTGTTTTCACACAATGGTTAAATAGAGCACACGGTTGGATATGCATATGTGTGTGCACACGAGCTTTAAGTTCAAATCTTCTAAGTATCTTATAATTTCTTCAATAATATCAGGTACTTGTGGCAAATTCGGTGTGCTTTAATAATCAGCTTTATCTGTGTATTTCACTAGTGCAACTAATTTCATTGAAGCCATCGTGTCTGCTCGTCAGGGTGAGTTAAGAAGGATTGGCTCAAATAATACGCCACTGTTTTGATCTCAGATACAGGAGTTTATTCAATGCAGCCTCCATCAGTTTTAACTTCTCAACGTGTTTAGAATGTAATGTCCATTAACAGATCTAATTCACCTTTAGGAAAACAACCTCTCTTCTTTATGTTGTAAAAGCAAGTTTTGTTTTATGTTTTTGGATTCATTATTCCTCTCTTCTATCTTAAAAACCAGCCTCTGGAGGTGCCTTAAATTTTAAGTACAAATGAACGCTTTTGCATGTATACAGTGGAAATGAAAGCATATGAGGCTGCTTTCACAAGCATTAAGAAGGGGAAATCACTGCTTCCACTTCTGCCCTTTGTTCCCACTCTAGTTTCTTGAATACAACATTCTGGTTTTAACTCGGGTGCTTCACTCTGACTGAAGCTTCTTTTATCTGGCTCCTGACACAAATTAACTATCAGTCTGCCAGCGTTACCAGGTACTTCAGGGTGGCCGGTTAATTGCCCTTTCTGTAATTCTATAATGGCAGATTTAGTACTGATGCACTATAGAGGATAGCAACCGCCTATGGAAAAGAAGGACCCTTTAAAATCATGGCTCCTTTTTTTCCTGCATGTTAAATAAATGTAGAGCTGATCCAAAGCACATCCGTGACACAGTTCTGCGCTGTGTCGGTGTTCCTCCACATGTAAGCCTGGAGAGACGAACACCACGTTTCAAGGTGGAAAGGCTGAAGCTCCCCTCTGTATTTTCTTACATCATCATGCACAGGTAAGGGTAAGTGTGTTTGATTTAGGTGGAAAACTTGCTGAAGAAAACAACTAACCTGTATTCTCTGTGCTGTTCCCATGTGCGGGTCCCATTCACGATTAGAAATACAGGATTCAGGACAGACTTTGCATTTTTGTTGAATAAATCTTTTGCAACCAAAACATTTCCATGTCCACGCTGCTTGCAAAGCTGAGGCCACTAAACCAGATTTACCAACAGAATTCCACAGAGCTAAAAAACCTCTTTACTTTCTAATGAATTATTTCATCACTTCCCTGTCGACCGGTTTCTCTTTGCACTTTAAGGCAACCGAGCAATTTAATCTGTGCTTTCCTCCAGCAGAGACCTTGGTGTTTAGACTTTTCCACAGTGCTTTTATAGGATTCAGATCACTCTGCAGAAGCCCCTGTGTGCAGTATCTGCAGCAAGACTTGGTCTCAGGGCTGAGGAGGGAGCCTGAACCTCAGGCTGTGAAGCCCTGGGCTGCAATGCTGGCCCCTATGCCTTTTTGCTGAGGGTTTTTAGCCTCTTGCTCGGCAGCCTGGTGTAGTACTGTAGGGAGTGTAACAGGGGAAGGCGGTGAGCACTGACATCAGATCAGTCTCTTGGCTCAGTTGCTTATTGAAAAAGAGGGAATGCCTTTAAATGCATGAAGATTTCTTGCTTCTTGATGGGAAAACATTAAGGCTGATGCTTTAATCTCGCTGTATAGCCCCGAGTTCAGGGCTTAAAGCTGAAAGCTTGCAGCTCCAGCTCCTGCTTTTTTTTCAGAGATTTCTGACAGGGCAAAACGTAGCTCACAGCAGTATTAATCCCCTCTACAGCCTCTCTAACAGTGACACCTTCCCATACCACCCAGGCTCAATGGTCCCAAGGCTTGCAGCAAGCAGAGATAAGGCAGCCCTTGCTCCCCGGAGCAAGAGGAGCCCCTAATTGCTGGCATTTATTACCTTTAGGAAATCTGGGAGACAGCCTAGCCCAGGTCTTTCCTGTGTTTCACTGCAAGACAAGGCCCACCGGCTTCAACAGCTGCAGGATCAGCCCTGAATTTTGCCATCAAATCCGAAGGAGCTCCACGCCTGGGGAGGGAATTTAGGAATCCAGATTTGTACTGCTGCAATTAAGTGCAAAATCTGGCTTTAAAAATCCCACTGATGTAAACAGCAGGGCTGCAGGTCAGCACCAAGCACACAGCCCCGGATTAGCAGCAGCTCACTACTGGAGCAATTATCTTTTGGCAAAGCCAAAAATCTCCCTTGTTAAGCAGCCATGAGGCTCTCGGTGCTCCCCCTGACACCTGCAAAATGCCAGGTAAGGCCACCAAGCTGGAGTTCCTAGAGTTCCACTGAGAGAGCAACTTAGTGAGCAGCGTGGGCTTAGTGTTGCATGGAAAATACATCTCGGAAGAAGAGTCGAGACTGAGCAGAGCGGCCGGACCTGATGTTTACTGGGAGAGTTAACTGGCAATAAAACCCCGTGTCGTGATGGCTTTGAAGAGTTACATTTGCTTTGGAATTTACTTCTTTAAAAGCATGACATTTTATGTAGACACAAGATCTATAAGCACCTATATAAAAAGGGGTTTTAGTATCTCTGAGAACAATGGGCTAGATTCCGCGCTGCTACTGCAGGACAGATCTTGTATTAGGACTGTGGGATCAGAGCACAGTGAGTAATTCAATATTGGTTATTTCATCAGCTTTGACTTTGATGAGCATAAAATAAGATTTTCTTGAATCCATTTGTTAGAAGACCTTTTTTGTTAAACGCCAATCTCCCTCTGACAGGCTTATCCTTAACATTTACTATTGGAAATTCAAGCTGGTTTGGTTTCTTTGTGCAAATATGATTGCAGAAATCATTTTCTTTGCCTTTTCTTTTTCCCCTGCAATGTTTGCACACAATTCCTTGTTTCCAGGCCCATGTCAGTCAGTAAGAGGACAATGGCACAGGGAAAGCAAATTCACAAATTAACTTGTTGTAAGAAATAGAGATGAAGAAAGAACATTTTGGTGGGGTTTGCCCAACTTTATAACAAACATCCAGCTTAATCCTCCGACTCTTCACAGAGAAATAAGGCTTTTTCCTCAAATACCTCTCTGCACTCTGCTTCATGCCACAGTTTAACAAAAGCTCACATTTTACCACCGCATCCAGGCAAAATTCCCTTCAGCAGAGATAAAAGAAGATTTACACAAGTAAACCTTGAAACGTTGTGGATAACAGTTCTCTTCTTCACATCTGGAATAAAAAGTGCAATTAATGATGCTGGGTAAATGCCCAAATTAACTTAAATCAGGGTAGGATTGGGAGGGAATATGGGAATTTACTTATCTCCTTTGGCAAAAGCCTGGCTTTCCTGAAAAGGGCAGTCACAGGAACTAATGGGATCAGCTCTGATTTTTCTGCCGCCCTCAGCGCTGCGGCTCTCAAACCCCTGGTGTGCGTTTTCATCCCTCCCCAAGCTTTTTCTCCATACATCAGACACTGCCATGATGCTTCCCACAAGCCACTCATCCTTCCTGGCGAGCGAGGAACCACACTTATTTGTAGGCATGCTATTTAAATCAGTGCCATAACATTAGAATATATCAGCACGTTAATGTGAGACATCCCATCGCAGTATTCTTGTTACTATAGGAGCAAAATACATGTAAATATTTAGGTGGATTCCATCCAAGTGCAAAGGGCAGCTCTGGAAACACCCGATGCCCTAAACTGGGACATGCTTTGACGCATGTGGAAAACCCAGGCAGGTGAGCAGCACCCCTCTATTTCATTCCATGCCAAGATGTGAGCTGCTAAATACGCACCAGTGTTGGTGGGACTGATGTCTGACTGCTTAGGGGAATAATCCCACCAGAGCCCTTCATAAATGGTTGCAGGATCAGGGCAGGAATGATTTGGGGAGAAAGTTTCCCTGGTTTCTTTTCAGTCTCTGAGTGACAGATGACTTGTAAGAGACTGTCCCTAAAGATCCCATGCGTTACAGACAGACAACAGCCATAAAACTGCCCCTTCCCTACAGATCTCTGAGCTTTGCTTTTTCTGCAAGGTCTGATTTCATGTTTATGATGGTTGGAGAGAAGCAGAAGGAAGGCAGAAGGAGTCCTTCCCTTGACTTTGCCATGTAAAGAAATAAGCTTTCAGAGCAACTGCTTAGCTGTTAAGCTATTATTAGACAGAAGAGGACATTTTAGGTCAGTAAAAATACACCAAAACCAAGATCCTAAAGCTGCATCAGTTCTAAAAGAAACCTATGGAAAAGGGCTAGATTTAACCTCCCTGCTTCATGGGATAACGATGCTAAAATGTATTCTGAGTGAATATAGAATTTAAACGTCTCTTTCTTGCTTGTCTTATTTTTTTCAACTGGAGATAAATTGGTTTAAGTCATTTAGAGCACAGGGTTTCTTGCCTGGCATTAGCGTGTGGAGTAGCCTGTTGATTCTGTACTGTGGTTTATTCATTGTTCTGGAGAAAAGTAACAAATACTGGCTACCCACCAATAACTGTTTGAGAAAACCAGATATGTGCTGCAGAGCTTGGCTGTGTTGCTAGTCCTTATATAAGCAAAATGGGTTGTTTCTAAAACACTGCTCTCGTCTGAACCAGGCGTGCAGATGGTATTTGAACTAATCAAGCACATTCTGCCCTCCACAGCATCCGCACCAAGGCCACTGCCAAGCTTGTAGCCAGACAGTGCAAATTTATCCCACCTGGGAGGAGTGCGGAAGGGGGGAGCCTTGGTTGCTGGAGAGGCACACCAGTGTGGGTAGAGATCCTAATTCCCCCTGTTCAAAACTTCCCATTAGGGAACAGAAAGGAAACCTTATAAATCCTCCTTATAAATTCCACTCAGCTCCAAACCCCTTTACAAATCCCTCCAGCCCTCCTGCCTGAACCATGCCATGCACTCTCCCACCTGTAGTCCCTCCTGCTTTATGGGAGGGGGATTCCCATATAGGATGAGTGTCCTTAGGGTTTCCTATGGGCTGCAACCAGTACAATATCCTGCATCCGCAGTAATCATTGCAACCACTGCTGATGCACTGGCATGGCCCAAACCTCCCCATGGCCAGCTTCAGAGAGAAACCCAACAATGGTGCTCTGTATTTAATCCTGTGTGCTGTGGGAAATGGAGACAACACAAATAGACTTTATATTACAACATAAAAAATGTTACACCCTTTGGTAATATGTAACTAACAACTTCAATCCATTAAAAATCTGTGTTCTCTACTAAACCGCTCACAAACAGAGCCAAAGCTGTAAAAATTCATGCAGGAGTCAGTAGCAGGCTGGCTGGGGTTACAAAACCTACAAAACCTGCTAGAAGTCACAGTTTTCTCCATGGAAGTCATGGCCATAACAAATACACCACACAGCTTGCTCTCTAATCCATTCCCAGGAAGCTGCATTGTGTGAGGCAGCATGGATCTCAGCATCCAGCAAGGCTGGGAAGCAGCAGGGGCAGAGAGGAGGGTGTGTGAGGATGAGATGGATGCAGGGTCCCACTGGACCCCAAAATGTCCCTGACCCTCTAGACCTGGGTTTGCCCAGTGCTGGATGACGCAGAGCTGGGAGTTGACTGATCACACTGGGAAACAAAAGCTGCTCCTGGAAGAAAAGGGCTCCTTTTCATTTCCGTTCCCCGTGTCAGGCAAAAATTAATGACTAAATGAGCCTTTCTCTGATGTTGTCCATCATGCAAATACTGGTGGGCAGGAGTCAATATGAACTTTAAACACACCTGACACAGGTGGCTTTGGCTTTTCAATGCTAAATGGCCACTGGCCAACAATTCACAGTGCAGTATAAAGGAATCCTTGTGGCGAGCAGCCTTCCCTCTGTTTATATTTGTTATTTCAGAATGAAGCTATTCATTGGGGCTAAGATGAAACTGTCCAGGTGAAAAACTTCCTGAAACCCATAGCTCCTGCAGGAGTGTGACCAAAATCAACTGCAAAATGAATGTGGTGTGTAAGTTGGAACATCAGAGGGAAAGCACAGGAATTGGAGGGATGATGGAAGGCAGGATGCAGCTGGAAGGAGATGCCCAGTTGTTTGGACCCCGCTGCCCCAGCATCCTTGTCCTGGTGTCTCTCCTAGGCACTGGTCAAGCTGAGTTATTGCCCTGGGGATTTTTTCCAATCAGTGGTCTTCTGGTCCTTTGGGCCATGTCTTTCTGCCAGCGGACCAAGAGTGACATAGCATGGATGGAAAACAGATCAGGGGCTGGTGTTACGTGTCCTGATTTTAGCAGTCTATGAGTTTTTCCTAAAACAGGAATCTGAAATAGAATTGAGGCCATTCTCAGAAGGAATTCAACAGCACTGCTCTTTTCCTATAAAGCACTTGCAGCTTATCTTCAGGAAAGCAGATGTAACCCCCATCTTCTGCAAGTACTTCATACTTCTGCAATTTCAGTCAAGCCCGTGCATTAATTTTTCCCATTTGGATGAAGCAAATCCTCCCCTAAAATCTTTCCATCAAAATAAAAAATAGACTGTGCTGTATCCCAAAAAGACACACAGACAAAATATTTTGGTGTGTAGTCACCAAAACAACTGTAAAGGGGATTGCGTAAGAAGTTTGGGAAGTTTTCTTTCAGCTTATGCAGAGAAAAATCTTTCCATACTATCAGAGTAGGGATTAATTTATCACCAAGCCCAGGAACTGTTCCCAATCGGAATTAGCCACACTAATGTCTGGAGCTGACAAGCACAGCTGCAGCAAGCTCGCTCATGTTTATTATTGTAGGTTTTCTTGTCTTTTAGCAGTTTGCACCCTAATGGAAGAGCTAAAACTGCTCATCTTTGCTCTACTGTTGCTATGGGTTCATTCAGACAGTAAAGCACCTTAAGGGTGGTTTTTAAGCTCTTGATGGGGTCAGCAGTAGGTGCAGAAAATAGCTGCACACTTCTAAGTCTTTTCTAGCTGTGCTTTTAGGAAATCTCTGGAAGCCAAGTACAGAAGTTGCATTCGGTCTCATCTTTCTCTGTGGCTCGATTCCTGTTTTAAAGCCTGCTTTGGAAAACAGTGCTGTGTAGCAAAGGATTGGAGAGACAAGCTTTAACTGAACAGGGAAAACAAGCAAAACTTAAAAGAAGACTGAAACTTGAATTTAGCTGGTGTGTATATATGTCTATATTTCAAATATGGTGACTAGCAGAAAGAGGGTATCAACAGAGGCAGCTGGCAGAGATGGGATATTATGGCACCAAACAATGTTTTATTTTCCTTGATGCATGTGTCGGTTGGAAATCATTCGGCCTCTGGAAAGGAAATGTAGTGACAGCATGAAAATCTTGTTTATTCAATAAGAAATTATCATAGATCAAACTGACAGGTTATCAACTGGTGTCTAGTAAACTTCCATGCAGTGCATGTGGTATAATCTAGACCTCGGGGGTTATACCAGGGCTCCACCCTCATTGTAGACAAACCTCTGCACTGGGACCTGTGGCCACATTAGTTCTTTAGGGTTTTGCTGTGGCTTTGGGCCTATGTCCTCATTTATTTTCCCCGTGGAAACCATGGAGCAGGGTGAGAAAACAGGTCTGACTTCTATCTTACCTGCCATGGGAGTTGGGAGCTGGCCAGGACAGGCATCTGGGTTGAGGACTTGGAAGCAATTCCAGGTCCTGTATTCTAGGCATCATAATAGGTCAGTAATGTATTTCTATCCTCAAGCTCATTCCGAGCATCATGTGTACACTAATTCAGCTGGAATACATCCAGATTATCTATCCATTTACACAGGAAAACAGCCAGAGGCAGACCTGCTGAGGAGCAGCACCGGTGACTGCCAGATGTCGTGTACCCCGCAAGATCCCTGTTTGGCTGGCGGCCCTCATTCTGCCCAGTTGGACCAGGCACCTCTGCCAGACACAAGCCACAGCACCTGCCTCAGGATCCCTCTGCTCCCCAGCAGCCTCCTGGCCCTGTCCTATGCTGGGATTGGGGGAGCTGTGGGAGGGGAGAAGCAGTGGGGAGGGATGGAGAAGAAGAGGGGAATGGATTGCAGAGGGGCCGAAGAAGGGGAGAGGAATGGGGACTTCTCTGTGTTTGCATCATCTGCATGCTTATCGCAACCCCGAGGGTATTCACCCCGTCCTACCTGCATCCACTTCTCAAAGAGGAAAGAGCTGTGCCGGCTGCCCGGCTCTGAATCTCTGCTGCTCCCCCAGGTGGGAAAACCCAGCATTAACCCAGGAGCAGCCGGCAGAGGTAACGCGCTTCCCGGCCAGCCAAGGACTGAGGAAACGCTTCCCCACCTGGTCCGTCTGACAAATCCATCTTACAAAGCTCCGTGTGCGTGCGTGAACCGCTGATTCAGACCCATGCTAAATTTCCTCACCATTTTCCATCATGTATAACTACCTGTTTCCCTCAGTCACCCATGGGGATTAGGATACTCCATGGATACTGTTAATGTGCTAACGAAGCCCTTCACCTGCAGCTACCCAGCAGCCCAGCCCAGCAAAGCGCAAAGGCTGTCCTTATTTGCAGCTATAGAAGAAGGAATGAGGGAAGGTATCAGTTCAAACAGGGAAGCAGTTGGGAGAGGAGCAGATTTCAGGATTTCTTCTGGTTGATTTTGCAGGAAAGCTGTGAGAGAAACAGCGTGAAGTGCTCTGGCAGAGCAAGGAGAAGGAAAAGAACTAAATGAGACTGCTTGCTAGGGAGATGGGGAAACAAATTAATTGCTTTATCACCTTTGCTTCTTTTCTCCCACCCTTCCCCACTCCACTTTATCTCTGATAGGTCATTGCAAGTATCTCACTAAGGTTGTATGGCTATAGAAACACAGGTTCTCTGTCGCCTGGGTGGCTGCAGGATTGAGGTGGCTGCTCTGTGCTCAGATGGGCAAACCTGCCCTGCCGGGGGGCCCTGGGCTCTCCTTTTTTAGCTTTTCTTGCCTGTCAATGCCAAAAGTGAAGAACAAGCAGGTAACAAATGAGGAGGGGGTTTGGGTTCCTGCGTTCCTGCTGACCAGCATCACTAAGCCTTGGAGTGGACTTGCAGAGCATCCCCCTGTGCTGTACCAGTAACAAGTAAACACTTCGTGCTGCCTTTTCCTTCATGCCAATTGGAGGGCAAGCCCCGCAATAGAACGCTCTGCTGAGATAGGAGCTGGGGTACAAGGAGTGTCTCCTCATTGCACTGACCGGGAGAAGAAGGTATCACTCCAATTAGAGCAAATTGATGCACAGACAGTGGAGGAAAGCCGCATCCCTTCCCTTTGCCTCCAGCACTATGCTGCTCTCCTATAGTTATATTCATTTCAGCTGTATGCCAGCTTGAAGGCTTCAAGGATTTTCCTGCAGTGACCTCTAAATCCCTCCACTGGTCAATATGATGCATCACCATTCAGTATAATATCCTTCTGTCTGGTTTGCTGGCTCTAGACTTATTATTTTATGTTTCTGTACATTAAACTGCATTTTCCATTCACTGGCCCAGGCAACCAGTGGATTCAAATCCCTTGTTCCTCGTTATTTGTTCCCTCTCCAATTTTGTGCCCTCCACAAACTTTGATAGTTTGTGGAGGTATTTTCATTCAAGTCATTTGCAGGTATTAGAAATGAGGGAAGTCCCTTGGTGTTCTCATTTGTTGAGCCTTTACAGTACAGGATTACCTTTTCAAAGGAGGATGTAGGGTTTAGCAGCATGACTAGTGGATATTAATAGATACCTCTTGGTATAGAGCCTCTGAAAGACACTGCTGCTGCCACCGTGGCTTTCATCTTTGCATAGATGAAGGCTGTGAATCAGAGCAAGGGCTTATGTCTTTGGTTGAAATTGCTCCAGAGTGTAAAGTCTGTGAAAAATGGAAAGAGAAAAAGGGGCAAAGCAAGGCATTAGGAATAGCAGCTGATTAGGGAGTGGGAGCTCTTGTGGGAAAATAGGAATTTGAGGCACCTGAACTAATGCTGTAGGTGCACAGGGGAATTTGGATGTGGAATATGGACAAGACTGTAAAGGAAACATATTCCCTCTATTGATGAATTTCTTTGACCCTGCTTTGTGCACCACCCTTCCCATCAGCTTTTAGCCCTGCTACCTACCCTTGGTTCTCTTGCAGGTATTTCCTCATGTTCCAATTGGAAAACCAGAATTGTAACCCCAAAAGCTGCAAAATTAAACTGGATCCCTAAGCCTGATGTCCGAACCCATCCCAGTACCACCGCGGGAGCAAGCACAGGCCACCGGCCTGCAACAAAGGCACAAACTCAGTTCAAGCCCAGATTCCTTATGGATATTTACAGCCACCACGGCACCACAAAAGGAAACAAAAAAGTCTCCCCATGAACCACGCAGGTTTTATTAAACATGTGTTTTGGTTTGAAGCCAACCTGCGCTCGGTTGGTTTATCACTGTTTATTCCTGTCTTTCACAGCCTTTATCAGTTATCCGCATCAGACCTGTGAGCACCGCGAGGGCTGAGTCACACAAATAGTGCTTTTATCTGCACTCAGATCTCAAATCAGGCAGCAAAACCCCCCTCATCTCACTTCTATTTAGAATCCCAACTCAGGGTCTCAAGGAAAAAGGGACTTCACAGAGGAATTTCAGTAATTATCCTTCCCTTCCATCCCCCAGATGTTGTTTTGTATGATATAGGTACCTGTGGATACTTGAAAAGAGAGCTCAGAGCTGCCGTCTCTTTAACGGAAAGACTTTTAGGAAAGTGAACTTTAACTTTTCAACTTCCCTATGAAAAACAGATCCATGTTAAGTTTGATACCATTTGCCTCAGGATGATCTCAGCTCTTAAAATATGATGGGTTTAGTCGGATTAAGAGCCTATATTGTTGCTGAAGAGAAAGAAGGGTGCCTCTTTAATTGCAGCTCAAATCTACCTAACAATTGCCACATGTTGAGCAAGATTTAAGAGTTATTAAATATGAAAGCCCCTATTGCTCCTCCACCATGAGCAGCCATTGGTTTTGAAACCTGGAAAGCACTAAATAAAAGGGGGAGGAAATATAAAAGAGCAAACAAAAAACCCTACTGAAAAACTGAGGTTTTTCAGTACGAATTATGCAGAGGTACGTTTGCTGTCTGTGAAGGCTGAAGTTAGTGCAATGAATTTCTCTCTGCGGCAGCATCCGCTGTGTTAACTGAAACAAACTCCAGGCAGGTCTGATAATCTTATTGCTAGGAAAACTTTATACAACTTCACAACAGTCATTGGTTTGCTGCCATCTGTTATCTGAGGTTATTTACAAGCAACGGGTTGGTAACCTAACCAGAGCTGTGCTAAGCAAAGTCTCCTCTGATTCTGGAGCTGGCTCATGATCTGCATCTGCCTGTGTCTTGACTGCTCCCATGTCTCCCCGCAGCAAGCCCGCTGGCTCACACAGCAGCAAAGCCCCAGCTGCAGGATTAGATGAGCTCACTTTGATGGCATCAATTCGGGTCATTTGGCTTTGCAAACCAAAAGCACACCTAAGCCCAGGTACCAACCCCAGGGTAGGCAGAAGCCCCCAGGCAGGGCAAACTGCACCCTTCTGGGTGGAGGTTTAAGTAGTGGGATGCTCAGGGTCCTCTTCGTGCCTAAGAGCTTCTGTAGGAAAGGGGCTCTTCTGCAGAGCTCTCTACTAGCTTTGCATCCCTCCATGCTGTACATTACTCTTTGCTGCTTAGAGCACTGATCCCCATGGTAGCTCAGCTGGCTGGATCCCAGAGCCCTGACACAGGTCAGGAAGGATCTTCAAAGTGGAGCATTCTCTCCTTCCCCAGCTGCGCTCAGAACAGCGCAGGTCATTCAAAAGACTTCTACCATTGCCCATCAGTGTGAATTTTCCACTGAATATGCCACATTCTTTTCTGTTTTCATGTTAGAGATAAACCTCCTGTGGACAGAAGCTCTGCTGGGCTGTGGTGCCTCTAAGGGGATGGCCTGCATGGCTTGAACTATCAAACAGCTTCAAACCCAAAGTAGCAAGCCAGCACACCCACTCAACTGAGACTACAGGATACAACTGTGTAGTAGGCAAGAGCAGATGTAAAACAGGTCAAGAGAGTAAGAGGTGTTTTTATAAATCATCTGTTATAATTTGCAGAAAGCTAATGCTGGGTCAGATGAAGAGTTACAGCCGCTGTACCTGAAAATAGAAGGAAAAAGAAAATCCTAACCCATGATTTTCAGAGGTCAGTGATTAGATTTCTTTTCAGATGTTAGCCCTCTACTCCCTTTCCATTGTGCTTGATAGTATTTCAGAGAGATCTTCAGCCTCCAGCAGCGGGATTTTAACGTTATGGTAATACAGCTTTCATACAATACATTACTCATTTGTCCAGGTCCCCATTTAGCGATCCTGGCAGCTAAGCAGGATGGTATAGTTTAGGGCAGGGGCCACTGCAGATCTCTGCAGTCTGGCAGGAGAACTCAGCTGAGCCTCTCAGGTTACAAAGGAAAAGCAATTTTCATTTTCCCTCCTGCTCAGCAGAGTAAAACCCAGCTCCTAATTGTCAGCAGAGAAATCACAAGGGTTGGACTTTTTGTGTCTGATCTCAGACATAGCCCTGCGGATCTGGAGATGCTTAAAGAGCTGGGAACATGGTTCCCTCTATGGCAAGGTGTGGGAAAGGGGAAAGCAACTGGCTTTCTATCCCATTCTTAACCTGCCCTTTCTATTGGGCTAACAGAAGCCATTTATTCCTCCCTAGCACCTTGTATTGTCTCAGCGTTGCCCCCTGAGATACCTGCTGGGGAATGCTCCTGCAGCGCATTCTCCAGCCGATTCCCAGCCTCGCCTTGCCATAGCTCAGCGTCAGCCTCTTCCCTCTTCCCCAAATGCCAGATCAGCTGCTCATGGAACCAAGTCCTAACTGAGGGGGTGGAAATGAGAAGAGGCCAGCAGAGACGCAAACCTTTTCCACAGCCTAAAATCTCCTCGACTAATTGCAATTTGTGCTTACAAGGCAAAATTAACCCCCTTCATCCTTACAGTAGGGGGAAGCGTTGTTTAGAGTACGTGATTGCTGCCAGGAATCCCAGGTTCTGCTTTTGTCCATTCTGCTCTGTTTCTATGGACTGCATTTCCCCAGACATGATGTTTTGGATATTTGACCAACAGGACCAACTTTCAGAACAAAACCAAACCTTTGTCCGCTTATCCATCCCCATGATAGAACTGGAAAGCTGGAAGAACAATTTCTTGACTAATTGCCAGGGGAAAGGCAACAATTGGAGCATTCAGGGAATAAACCAGCTTTCCTGAGCTTTCACTCTCTGCCTCCACCCTTTTCCCTCAATAATAAAACAGATTTTCAGTTGTTGTGCTAACAATTATGTGGACAGGGAATTGGCTTTGTTTCTTCTTCTTTTCCTTCTTCTTCATTTTCTTCAACTTTTCAACTTTTCTTTATTATAAAATTCCAACTTCCAGCTGACCCTTGAATAATTGGTTTTGTTGCAAGGGTTATTTGAGGTCTAAATGAGCCTGATGACATCTGTTTAATTTTAGATGCCTGGAAAATGTTTGGAAATTAATGAAATCCAAATGTACGACAAACTAATAGAACCGTTTTATTTATTAAAAAAGATGGTGAAAATAATTCTAAACATTTCAGGAAAACAAAAGAGGTGAATGGGATTTGTCAGTGTTTAAACTGTGCTTATTATATTGCATTTCAGTGAAATGCCCTCTCAACCTTGCACAGTTCGCTCGATTTCCTCTTCAGGCTCCTTCCAGCTAATTCGCTTTGACAGAAGCAGAAAGAAAAGAACTCAAGAATCAACTGCAGTCATCCAATATTTGGGGTCTCGCTGCTGATTCTAGCCAGATACAAATAAGAATGAATGGAACTTGCTAAAAGGAGGACCATGTTATTAATTCTTCATGAATATTTGGATGGTCATGGGAAATGGAGGAAGCCACGCAAATCTCAGACGGGCCACAAAGTGTAGCTCGAATGCTCATTCCTTTTCAAAATGTGCAGCTGAAAGGCACAATTTGCTGGATTTCTCTTTAGCAAGTCTCATCCATCTCTCTGGGCTGCGGAAACATTAGGTGGTCTAAGAAAGCAATCACAAATCATGAGTGAGGAAAGGTGATTCATCCATTTTATGCACTTGATTAGCTGCATGTATTCTTTCGGAAGGAATGCTTAGCCAGAGGAATGACACAGACATCATGGATCAACCAGGGCACGATTTCCGTTGGCATTTGTAAGGGTCTCAGCGCAACTGGTGCTGGGATTCTCTTTAACTGTCATCTCTTGTGTGGCTTAAACCCCTCTAAAATAAATACAAATTACAGTTTATGGGAAAATATATGCACACATATAATCTATGTCTTTTTATAGGAAATAAGATAGACCAACATGGGGTTTTATGGTACTTTCATATACTGTAGTATTATAAAGTACGTGATAAACAGCAAATTCGGCAGCACAAGTTTCTCCTCTTGACTCCTTGATTAAAGTTGCCAGACAAAGATATTCATATTGCAAGTCTGCTTTTGTACTCTGGCAATTCACAACTGTTGTTGCGGGTTACCTTGCTTCCTAGGTAAAGGTAACTAGTTCCTGTCACAGGTCAAAAGCTGTCTGACCTGTTCTCAAATTCTCTGGGCTCTGTTGCCAGTTAGTTAGGTACTTCCTCAAATAGCTGGATATTGGAGAAGAATACCCCACCTTGCACAGGAATTGCAGGCAGGTTTTTGATGAAATTCCAGGATTTCTGTAGGGGTGGGCAGAATCCACTCTGGTGCCTGTGAAATCTGTCAGATTCTTACGACTCAGTGATTGACTGGTAGCAGTAAATTAGGCTAACACTGACAAATACGTAAAGGATTGGTGGAATCAGGGTGATCAGCATCATTCTGGAAGCTGGTTGTATTTGCTATACTTATATCTGATAACAAAGTAAAACTATTTAACCATAGTTTATTGGACATTTCTCTGTAGTACAGGTGCTGAGCTCCAGATAACCGCGTTACGTGGCTCAGTGCTTAACCTTATCATTCAGTCGTTTTTAGCTCAGTTGACAGAAGGATCACTGGTGAAGCTGTAATTGGAGTTTACAATGTTTGCAAGTATTAGGTGACTTGTAGCTTAATGCCATAACTATAGGGACAATAAATTACACGGTCATTAGAGGGCTTTAGCTATTCATATAGTATTAAGCATAAGGAGGACAGTAACATTTCTCTAATAGCACATAAAATGTATATTCCAATTAAAACCATAATAGGATAGAGTTGGCATTATGTTACAGCCTCTCATGAATTTCACTGCTTAGAAATTATTACCGTTACAATCATGGTTTCAAAGACTGCACACTGGGGTAATAAATTCTCATAAGCAGGTTTAGACAGAAGCATTGTGCCCCCATGGAGGAAGACCGTGCTTTAAAGCTGTGAAAATTCAGTTAGTAAGCAAAGGGTTGAGGGGTTGGGTTTCTTGCCTTCCTTTCTCTTCTCTGCATTGGCTGGCTCCCCAAACCAAGGGAGGCTTAATTAAAAGCAACTGAGTAAACAAAAAGCAGTCAAAAATTATATTTAGAGGCTTTTATCTTCTTCTAGAAGCAGTTCTGCCCCTGTATGTTATTTACTGAGTTCTTGGGAGACTTATGTGAAGGGATGTTGAAGCCATCTTATTTTTAAATCCCAATCCGTTTTCTGTCTTTGATATGTGCAGGGTTTCACTTATCACAGTGCAGGTAGACTTTGTCTAAGAAAGATTTTAACGCAATATATTCTCCAGTGTTCAAATACGAAGTTTTTGCCTCACTTTTCCCTCACTATTGATGTCCCCAAGGACAGCACACAGCTGCTATATGCGTGCATTCAGACGTCAGGGCTTGGTATATTCATTATCCCGAGGGAATGTTTCATTTATGTTTGAAGGTGTTGAGTCCTATGAAACTCAAGCATCTGTCTCACTGCAAAGAAGCAAGAATGTGCTTATATGACCTTCCAGAAGAAGGCTGCTGGTCAGAATGGGACCCCCTTTCTTTATCTGAGATTAGGCCTCCTTGTTTGTTCACCCACCACTTCATCCTTGTAAAGCTGTAAGAGATACGGAGATGTTTGGAAGACAAACTAAACTGTGCTTCCTTGGTGAGTCCCTCACCCCTCTCTTCCTGCCCATCCTGCAATAACCTCCATAAGTCTCGGTTGTTAAAATGGTTATAAACTCGCTTTAGGAGATTATGGGTTTGCATCACAGTTACACAAAGATTATTTGAAGTGTGGTTAACATGGACTAGGAGTTATCTCCCAAAGCTGTTTCACAACAAGCAGAACTACTAAAGACCTCATTCCAGATTGCTAAGAGAACTAGAAAGGAAAGTTAAATGGGTCGCCAGGGAGGAAAATGAAACACCTTTTAGAAAACAAGAATGCTTCTTGAAACACAGTATCGAGGATGGTGAAGGGGTAAAATTACTATTTTTCTTCAGGAATCTTCAGCACCAGGTAGAAAACAAAAGCAAATAAGGAAGGCTGAAGCCACTACCAAGATGAGGAGAGTATCAGAGCCCTGTACTGGATTGGAAACTGCTCCTTTCCCTACAGTTGTAGCAGACCCCAAAACTAGATGTAAGGATTATCCTTCTTGCACTGTTGAGGGCTTGGCTGAGCAATGTACACTGGATAATTCCAATCAGCTGCAAGTTACATCCTTCTGTTGCATTCTCCCATAAACGACCTGTCCTCGTACTTTAGGAGTTGAAGCATAATCTGTTGCTGCTTTTCCCTATCAAAGTTTCTGGTATATAATAAAAATAAACAAAGAATAGTCTCCAGTGCACAGGCCAAAGATCTTATAGTTGCTGTAGGAAACATACACAAGCATCTTCCAATGGAAACAATGTGATGTCTTCTTGCATGTCCAGAAGTTTTTCATTCTGTCATAACATTGTAGTCTCTCCACTCCTTTTCATAAGCCCTTCATCCCCCTTTGCTAATGGTTTACAATATAGAACAATTTAACTGTATATATTGATGTAAATCATGTCACCTTCTCTGTGAATTATATAAAATAATTCATACTGAAGAACTCATGGAAGGGGCTTTAAGGCTGCAATTCATCTTCCCTTTTCCATTACCCTGGGCAAGAATAAAAGCCAGATACAAATTTGGCTCTTTCCTTTGCAAAAGATAAAATGTAGTTATTTGATACCTGAAAGCGTAGTTCCTCTATATTTGTAAATTGGACTGCATCAGCTCTGAGAGAGGTGTGATAGTCCGGGCTCTTCACTGAAATCAGTGGAACTATGGAGAGCAGGCAGCACAGGTTATATTTGTTTGTAAAGTCCCAGCTAGTCAATAATACTAAAATAATGACAGAGAAAACCAACTGATCAGTTTTTTGACTTCCTACTCAGTCACAAAATAATTTTCATATCAAGTCTAATCAGTTGGTGCTTGTACACTTGGAAATGGCTGTTGGATGGTTTGATGATGAGCTGCCTCTTCTCCCATCTGTGTATTAAAATTGACGTTAGTGAGGTTGGACCAGGCTGCATTTCATTCCTTGCTCCAAGTTATCTATGATGTCCTACAAATACAGGAAAACGTTGGATATCCAAGACTCCAGCTTGTCACTGTGCACTGCCCTTGGGGTAGCCATAGAGCATGGTATCACTTTTCCTTCCAAAATGCTATAGCAAGCACCCATGAATTCACACAGCAAGAAACGGGAGGAGGTATGGACTGTAGAAGCTGCATTACTTTGGGAGTGGGCAGTCCTGTGGTATGCTCACCCTCTGCTCACTGGGTGCACAGGGTTTAGATTGGTATCACGGACTGGATCCCTCAACCAGCCACCATGTCTATAACCAGGAATGACCCTGCACATTACCAAGCTGAGAAGAAACACTTTTGTAATATTTATATCCATGTAGTTCTTTGGAAAGCTTCCAGGCGTCTTTAAAAGGGGTCATATTTTATCCAACTTGTGTTTTCCCAACCTCTGGTTGCCAACATTAGCCCACAGGGCTGGCTGATTTGCACATAAGATCTGATATTGAAATACAGGCACTTGAGCAAGTACTGGGGATTTAAATGGTCCAATTTGAGTATCTGAAATAAGACTTTCATACATTTTTTCTCAACCTCACCACCCTAAAGTGAGATTTAGATACCCATTTAGATGGCCACATCTGAGAAACTGGCACTCAAAACATATACATGCTCATTAAGCATGCAATTGTGGTCACCTAATTGTGGTATTCCACCATAGGGGCAATTGCTTGGATTTCCTGTGGGGAGAAAAGAGCGTACGTCCTCTGTGGAACAGGAGAATATTAAAACTGTATGCAGCTGTACTTGTATGCACAAAATGCGTGGAAAAGCCTTGATGTGGGGCATCTGCGTTAAAACCAGACAAGGAGAGCAGCAGAAACTCAGGTATTAGGAGTTAACATTATAATAGCACAACTTTTAAAATCCCTCCTTGTACTGCCACTTTAAATGTTTTATTGATTAAGGCCTAGATTACTTAACCTAAAGCCCTATATTTATATTTAGCCAAGGTAAGTTATGAGTCACGAGTAATCCTTTTGATCCAGAGGTTGCTATGGGTCACCAGAGAAATGAGTTGAGTTCTAATATCCTAGCAAACTAGCTGTGTGTACAGAAGAATAAATTAAATAAACTCTCCTTTAGCAAGTCCCAGTGATTCCGTCCTCTGTTTCTGTTTAACCAGAAAATGTTGTGTTTGTTTTCTTTTCTCCCCCCCATCTAAACCCAAAATCTATTTGTGATGACAGATGCAAATACAGCCGCTGAGGTTTGTAGCCAGCTGAATTGTCTTTCCACTGAGGGTGTCAGCACTTCAGTCCTGAGCGTTGGCTGCTCCAGATGAGAACCAAAGTCTTTAGAAACACATGTGAATAAATCTGTGCTCCAAGTTGAAGCGGCATCACGCAGGTGTGTTTGCATCTCTCTGAGCAGGTCTCTTGTTTACTACTACAGCCAAATAAAGCTGATTGTCATAAACTTCTGAACCCACAAAGCAGATGAAATACAAGCTCATGTCTAAGTATTCCCTTGTCTATGCATCCAAATCTAACTACAATGCAGGAAGTTATTTCAGCTCTCAGGCAGGCCAGGTCTGTAGACTCTGAGGAGAATAGGAATTATTTTGTTTTCTTGCTTTTTATAGTCTTGGACCCTGTTAAACAAGCTGGTGAGGACTCCCCCTCAAATCCTGCAGGCGTGCTCTGGCATTAGCATTTCTGCCTTCCAGGGTCTGTTGCCTGTATCCGTCACGGATGCAGGGAGTACCCTCAAGGACTGTGCTGTGCTATATGATTGTACACCCACCCCCAGTGCACACAGCCAGACCATGCACACACAACAGTGCGAGAGAACAGTCTCTGCATACGCTGGGGAAGGACGCAAAGGGACTCCCTAGCTGTGAACAAATCTGTGCTTGCAAATTCTCTCTTTGGACACAGGAAATTTTATACTAACAGACAGACATTTTACACTGGCAGACCCTGAGATTTAGTGCAGACATAGCCCAAGCCATAGGTCTGAATTCACTTTGAACTGAAATTGGTATCATAAACTAGCAGAGCCTTTTGCTTTGTTTGCTTTCTTTGGTGTGGTTTATTTTTAAAATATATGCATATTTCCAAAAAGCATCTTGAAAATTTCTTTTTATCATGGAAACGGAATGCTTCCTGGCTTTTTGGAGTCTCCTGATGTAAGCTAATGTCTTAGATCAAGTTAGCATTAGCAATTGCATACCAAAACCATGTAGGATAGATTGAAACAGATGTGACTCCCCATCCAAAGCAGGTAGACCTTGCCCATATGAAGATGGATGACCAGAGACTCAAGAGACTGTCCACTGAGTTCTTTTGACATACTCTAGTAACCTACTGAGCAATACATTGGGATTTCCTAGGCTTGCTCAAAATATGAGATACCTCATAGTTGTCAGAAAACAGATGATGAGTCCCAGATGTTCAACACTCGTGGATTACTAAGGAAAGCAAATAGAAAGAACAACTTTTAAGGACCTAAACAAAAGATGTCTGGTCTGGTTTAGGTTCCATGCTAAGGGGGTGAGTGTCTGTTCGCATCCAAATCAGTGTGGGAGCCCTGAGACTGTAAAATCATTACATTAAAAACTCTGTGAGTTGGAACTATAGAACACATGCAAACGTGGCAGCTGGCTGCGTATTACTTCAGCCTCTAAGTCTTCTCTTAACAAGTGCTCTGCTTTTATAGCAGAAAAAGCATTCATGAAAGAATATTCATCCCAATAACTGGGGGAGACTGGAAGAGTTTTTGAGGGTTTTGAAGTATATAACTGTCAAAACTTCCATTTTTTATGAATATGCTCTTCCATCCCCACCAATTAGCGGTTGTGTAATTTACTGGGCTTAGCTGCACATAATCTTAAAGTATAACTCAATGAAAGATTTGTCCTCAAGAGATTTCCTGCTTCACAAGCGGCCTGTTTCTGAAACAAGGGGATAATAAACAAAGAAGTACTTTACTACCCCAGTTCAACAAATGGTTCCATGTTTATAGACTCCAGTATCCAGCAGCAGAAGGTCCATTTGTTTCTTCTTTCCATACACCACCAGCATTCTCTCTCTGTAAGTCCACAGAAATCTGGATACCCAATTTAACCAAAAGTCAAGTTAATCTGGCAAAAACGCCCTCTACTTCCTTTTGCATGATCTTGTTTCCCTATATTTGGCTCTCAGTTATTGATCTGCGACTCACAAACCCTCCTGCTTACACACTTGAGTGAAGACCCTGTCCCAGGGCTAAATTCCTGTATTGCAATGTTCACTTTTACAGGTTAATAGTTTGTCGTTTGCTTGAACACACAGGAACTCGTTGGCAATTCATCATTCTGCCTTCGTGCCTTTTGTTGAATAGGCAGGTCCTGGTAAAAGCGACCTTTGCACAGGTTTAACGTTTCCCCTTCACACCTTCAAGGCTGAGGAGTTTGACTGACATCAATAATTAATTTTTGAACAAATACGGCACACCTTTTCCTATGGTTCCTCTGACAGATACGAGCCTTTGTGCATCGCAGTAACTGCCATGTTATGAAGGGGGGAGTCCAAAGGACGCTGGTGGGGACCAAAGTCTAAGATTCACCCTGTGTTGGTGTAGTTAATGCTGTGTCTCACCTCTGCCATGCTCTCATGTCCCTCTGGCTGCCACGGGCAAGACAGAAAAGTGTGTGCGACCACTGCAAAGCTCAATACATTCAGCACAGGTTGCACCACTTGCAGTGAACAACTCTAGCTGCTTTGGGCATATGCACCAACGATGATGGATAGTTCTGGGAGCAGATTTGCTTCAATTAACTCCGCCAGAGAAGTTAAAGAAAAGAAAGATCCTCAGATCCTGCCCAAGCAAAACGTTCCCAGGGGAGAAAGAAGGAATGATGTGGAGAAATCCAGCAGATGGCTGTGCTGCATCCTTAGCTATTCTGGTCTGAATGAGAGGTGCTGGTTTGCAGTGCTACACTAGCACTGGAACATCGCGCCACTTTTCTTACTTTCTAGGTGACGTACGTGAGATGTAAGGCAGCTAAATTAAAGAGAAACTGTCCTCATTGATAGGCTGGTAGGAATAAAATACTCCCATAAAGTGACGGAGAAAAGGGGAGAAGATGATTCAGTGAAACATCTCTCCTACATGGCTGACCATTGCACATCTCTATTGATCTGAACTGATCATCAGTACTGGCACAAGTAGAGCTTTACACTCTTGGAGACTGAAAAAGTTATTAAGTGTGAGAGTGAATGGTGCAAATTGTGAAAGTACCCTTTTGTCAACGTTGCTAATGGACAGCAGATTAAAGAGGGTAAGTCCTTAGAATGCACAGGCAATGTGTCTTCTTTTGCTTGTTGGATATTTGTTACTACAATTTTTGCTCTGATCAAGGACATTCAGGCTAGAGAGCCAAGCTAGCTATAGCCATTACTATTTGCCTTCACATGTTTTGACTTAAATTCTTCTATTCTTGTATATGGAGCTCCTTTAAAAATACCCCCTTGAAAATGTGGGTAAGCAACCATCCCCAATGACCTGAATCCTAAACCATGCTGGCCATGACTTGACCTTGCAGAAGACTGGTCTGGGAAGAAAGGAGGAATCTGGGCAACAGGTGCTCTTGTCAGCATCCCTTGCCTTTGAGGGCAGCATAACTTACAGTGCAATTTGTATTGCAACATAAATCATGGCTGCCTCAAGTTCCATGTAATTCCTCTGGTGCAGAGTCTGCAGTTCATGTGATACGGTGGGGGCTGAGAGCTGGTGCTGCAACAGATGTTGGTGAAGGAACTAGGTGACAAGTGACACAGCAAAGGTTGATGGATCATGGCCTTTGTATGACAAACTCAAACATATGGAAACAGGACGGAGGTGGGACATGGTTCTCATCTAGTCACACTCTTGAGTAATGTTCTTGTCACAAAACCCTCAGAAAATGGCACTGGGACAGATGCCACTGTTCTTCAGCCAAACCCCACTTCTAATCCCCTTTTTTGTGTGTTTGAGACAGACTGTAACCGAACAAAAGGAGGAGAAGAAAACCCAGGAGAAACTTAGACCTTTCCTGCACATACCACAAAGAGGCACCATGGCGGAAAGCACTGCTGAGCTTTGAGGAGCAGGCAGAGTTGGAAGCTTGGAGGCAGGGTTGCAGGCAGCTTCCGCTTTTACTGGGACTTGGAAAATTCATTAGGCCTGCAGATTGCCAGCTCTACTCCGAAGGGAAGGGAGAAGGCTCATGTAAGGCTTGGAGACAATTCAAACCCCTTTTCTTTCAATTTGCAGATTGTGAAAATCGACCTGAGCTTCCAATTGTACAGTTTTGCCTAATAATAAAACGGGGTGGGGCTGATGCAGGCAGGAGATACAGTGATGAAGTGTTGGGCCTGGGCAGTTTCCACTGGCAGAGATCTTCTGGAACCCAGACTGGGTTTTAAAGCTCCCTGCAGGAGCAAAGCTGGCCACTGGTGCTCATTCTGTTCTGCTTCTTCATCAACATTAATCCATACGTGCAGCAGCACCCCAGTTATTTATAGTTGACCCATATTCAAAAGTTGGTTAGGATTGTGCACCAAAAAGAGGCAGAAGGCAACTTAGAGGATGACTACGCCAGAGGGACGTGTATCCAAAAGGAGAAGGCAGGGGTAATAGTATGGAGCAGGTTGATAATGAGTTCTGAAAGCTGGGATTTGTTGGCCGCTGATTAACATAATGAAAACCTGAGGTAGAGTGCAATTAGGAGGATTAGTGTGAGCTCGTAACTCCTCCCCGGCTTCTGAGAGAGTGGGTTGTTAAAGTGACCTTTTGCGGGGCTGGGCTGGGAAGATAGAAATGAGCTCATAATGCACGAATATTTTCATTTAATAAAAGTGCCCCCAAATGTGTTTGGAGTTCCCAGGCTTCTCAGGAGGAAAAGAAAGAGAGCTATTATGTTCTACAGCACCAGTGACATTTTACCCTCTCTATTTACTCTTCCAATAGAAAATCTGCAGTAGGACAAGATCCCTATCACAGCAACGCTTGGCACTTCTACTGTGCATTTTACATGCTGTTGGACAACCAAATATGCTTGGAGAAGTACTTTGCTTCATTCACTAGTCAGAGCTTCACCTTCCCTGCAATAAAATGAGTTACCTTAAAGTCTTCCTGACAAATAATCCCTCTTAGCCTGAAGAAGGATGGGCTAAAAATAGATGGAGATGAATAGAAAGCCATTCAAACTCCTGCATGTAAAATCTGGGAGCTGCTGGAGCCACATCTCGGGCAATCCCATGAGTGCATTGAAGGCAGGTGAGGCAGGACCGCATGGTACCAGTGACCAGTGAAGCCCAAGCATGTCTTCCTTGTGCCTGCTGCTTCCAAGCTGAGAGTTAAAGGAGGGGAAGGCCTGGCCAACAACTCTGAAAGCTCAACCACAGCTCATAAATGTTCATTTGGAAAGGCCAGCGGCATCCCTTGTGCAATGCTGCATGGGTGAAACATACTGAGTTGTCCATACAGCAATGATGTGGGGAGGGTTAGGGGAAAGCAGCACCAGGGATGGGGACCTGGGGCAGTGCGAAGTGATCCCCCCTCTTTGCTCCTTCAGGCCAAGGCACACATGGAGGATCTGGGCAGACACTGGCCATGAGACACTGCCAGAAATGAGCCCATTGCTTTCTCAGTGTCCCCAATTTAAACCCTACATGGTGTTTCAGAGCCATGGGTGCTTGTATGGCCAGATGCATTTATCAGTCCCCAGCTCATTTTGCAGAGCCTGAGAAGGGGAAAGCACAAAAGATGCCCAAATAAGAAAGGGGAGTCCCTGGGCCAAGTCTCAGTCTCTGCAATCTCAGCAGCTCAGTCTGAGTTGGGAGAGGCTAGAGGCTGGCCGGGGTGTCCACACAGAAGGAGATGTTTCAGCAGGGGTTGCCATCTTCTCTCTTTTCCATGGCATACTTTTCCTTGGCATGCGTGTCCTGGGCTGTTAAAGGGGAATGACTGCCTTTACTGCAGGAAAACTGAGAAATGGAGCCATTGATAAGTCACTAAAATATCCACTTTCCTTTGAAAGCCTCCCCGTGTGGTTTGCTTGAGTACCAAGCAACTTAATTGTTGGACATATTTAAGTAATATTAAACTGCCTTTTTTTCTTCATGTTCAAAGGGAAAGAGCCTGTATCGGTACAGTTCATTTTTTAAAGCCTTTTAAAAGTTCTCTTTGGCAACACCTCTTTGAAGTCTAATCCAATCTGCAATATACGTCTTCCAAGTTAATCCCAATTTTTTCAGGACAACCAGTAATGTTACATAAAGGCCTTGCAAAGAATAACAAGAGTGCAGGGCACAATATAGTTCAATCTCCTGATAAGGGGGACAATTCTGCTGTTATTTACAACAGCATAAGCCCACAGTCACCCCTCCAGTGGGTTGACCATGCAGGAGCAGCCCTCTGGAAACCTATTTACTTCTCAGTTTGATGGGGTTTACTCTGTATTTGCCCCTTGAACTGAGATTTAGGTTCAAAATATTAATTTTTAGTAAGGCAGCAGTTTTATTTTAGAAGTCTCCAGGAACCAGTTCTGGTTTGTGTTCACTGCAGAGCTTTATGGCTTTCTCAGGACCCCTCTAGATATTCCATACGCATTTTCTAAGTACCTTTCTATGCAATCTGTGCTGTGTTATGTTTGACCCCTGAAGAGTGAAATTAGGGACTCCTTCTTCTGACATAAAATAAGACACTGGATAAAAAAGACCCTTAAGTGGAAGGAAAGGTTCATGAGTGGAAGTGAAATTCTAGGTTGTGCTACCAATCCTTAAATGTCACAACTAAAAACCTGTTTCAGGTTGGCAGGCAAAACAATGGAGCCAAGGATAGGAAAATCAAAACTGGAACTAAGAAGGTAAACTTTAAACACAGTGTCAGTTATGAATGGAACAGTTTTGCTAGGCACATAATAGAGTCTCCATCACTTGAACTCTGGTCGTATTGTCCATTATGATTTTCCTCACACAACCTCCTTCTCCAGCTACCCCTCTCAAACTCCACCTCTGTGTCCCACAGGGCTAAAACCTGATCACCTTCTTCAGCTGCAGATCACCCTTTTTTGCTCAGCCTAACAAAATGACTGACATGATTTCACCATACAGAGGTTTTCTCAGTCTGCGTTGGGCTTTTGTGACCCAAACCTTCTCTATTGTTTTCCAGGAATATTTGGCTAATGGAGAAACATCTCTTCTCCTCACAGACTGTGCCTCTTCAAACCATGTCTTCTGAAAAACACATCCAGTGGCTCAGCCATGTGTTGCTGTTGAGTGTGGTGCAGGAAGGATTGACTTCAATGAAGAGAAGGGCAGCCTGCATTATGTCTCTGTTCCTTAGGGCCTCCACTTTGTGCTAGACTGACTCGGGAAGGTCTTCATAGTAAGGTTTCCCACAAAACACCTTCAGAACTGTGTTACTATTTATTTTCCATCAGAAAAAACACCTGGACAAAAGTGGTGCCTGGTCTGAGCTGTTTTGGGTTTGATTGTGCTTTATGTTCCTGAATGGTGGATGTAGGGATATGTTATGTCCGCAAGCCAGCTTTTCTGGGCCATAGCTGCTTTCCAGGACTTTCATTATGTGGTGCAGGTGTTCTGCATTATAACTCATTTTTCACTCATAGGGCTGTAAGAAGATAGTGCAGTCCTGCTTATTATTGTCTTGTTTTATCAAAGCATCTGTATTGGTGCTTGCTGTTCGTTGATGGCTCATTTGTGTCATCAATGGTATGATATGTCTAGTAATATGACCCAGCAGATTTACTGCACAGTTGGCAGCATTAGAGCACCCTGAGATATCAGCCAGAATGAAGTCCAGAATAGATTAGGTGGATTGCTATTGCAGATACAATATACTCTATAATGTTGTTTGCAGGGTTCATTTGGATACTGTTAAGTGTGTTTGGCTACAAAACGTAAACCTGTTTCCATCTTCATTTATTTACCTTGCAGCATGTACATGCTATCTGTGCATTCATGTACATGCATGCGTACACATGCGCCTGTGTGTTCATATATATGAGTGTATATACATATATATGTATGTATTTACCACTGAAGTCTTTTTCAGACCAAGAACCCCTCACACGTCATTCCATCTGTTCCCTTTTACTGATTTAAAAGGCATGTCTACAGAAAACAGTTAATCTTCCCTTGCCCTTTTCGCTGAAGATGTGCTGCAAGAGTAAGGAAATGTGATCAAAATGATTGTTTATAATGATGGAGACATGAATGAAGAAATGTAGCATCCACTTTGCAAATAGATGTTATTGATGTGCGGAGCTGCTAAAAGATTGGGCAAGATTTTCCTGCAGCAAATGTGCTGAAAACAAAGTTTCCATTAAGAGCAACTTGTTGGCAGGAACTCATACATAAAATTTGCACTCTCCAGCAGATGCGTTTCAGCACCCGGGTTTTCCTTTTCCCGGTGCACAGACAAAGCTTTTAGCAGAAGGAAGCACTGCACATGAATTTACTGCAATTGGAACAATAGTTTTCCACAGAAAAACCCCAGATTTTTTAGCTTTAATTTTTTTAAGTAAGGCCTAGCTGTGTGGCTTTCTGGCTTCAGACTCTAATTCCAGAACTGGCTTAAACTGATATCTGGCAAGATGAACAAACCTCAGTTAGATTTAGGTCATATGTTGACCACTCATGTCCCAGATTATTGCCTTGTTGCCTGTATGACTTCATAATATTTCACCAACACAATCTGACCCCTTTGTTGGACAGATAAACAGCACGTTAGACCATGCTGCCATCTTCAGAGTGGGTTAAACCCCTTTTCTGGTCAAAAAACTCCTCACCCTGCTTGTGATAAACAGAGGACTCACCTCATCAGTTAGTTATGGAAGTAATAAGTTTGTGAAGACATAGCAGGGCTGGACATAACCCCCACTGCAGTGGTTGCACAATAACAAGGCAGAGTAATGATATGATTTTAGGCTAAGAAATGCCATATTTCTATCCGGGTCTTGCTTTTACCAAGTACATACTACAAGGTGACCTGAGCAAACCCAGAGGCTGCGGGGTCCTTTGGGTAGGCAGTGGCTGCTATTGCTCTGAAGAGAATGCATGTAAGTGGGACAAATTGAAGTTAAAAAGGGTTAAAATGCCCACATCCCCTGTGGTCATTATCTGTACCATTGTTACTCCCTTCTCTAAACGTTGCCTCACATGGAGGGTTTCCCAAAATGAAAAGGGAATGGGTTCTTTTTTTCCTGGCTGCAAAAAGTGGCACAAAAATGATTGTCTTTACAAGACTTGTGTTTCCAAGAGCACAGCCCCTGAAGAACAGGGAAAGCAACTTATTCTTTTAATTTTAAACTGAAAACTGAGATTCCATTTCATGTTTCTAGGTCTCCTCTGCCAAGAAAAGAAGTTAGAAAGGCCAATGCTTTTGCAGACCTATGAAATTCCCCCCAAGCTGTTCTGAAAATAAACAGCATCAAAACTAGATAGTTCTGCTGAAATATAACCCTGCGTTAATAAAACAAAGGAGTAACACTTTCTATTGGTCTACGTCGAGTAGTACATGAAACATACATGTAAGCAAGTCAAGATGGATGAGTCATCTTGACTTCATAAAGCTTACAAATACTTGCTAAACATTTGAGAAGTCGCATGCCAGGAGCCTTCATCACTTGTTTTGTGAGACTCCTGCTTTGCCAAGACAAAACAGTCAGAAACCATAAAAAATAATCCACACAATCTGTCTGAAAATGCAGGTTTTGAGCAGTATTTGTCTTGGTTTACAGCAGCGAGTCCTTCATTCCGCCATCGGAATTGTGCAATAAGGAGCATGACTTCCTCTTCTCATAAGGTAAGCAAATGTTTTGCATTTATCAAGTTCCCAGAGCCTAAATGGAGATAGAGAGTCAGCAGACCTCACATGTTTATGTTTCTGCCCTGGAAATGAGCCACGGGAAGTTGCAGTTAAAAGGTTGCCGTGTCCCACGGTTCAAGGGACACAATAGACTTCAATGGCTAACATAGCTGAACATGTGAAGCCCTGTTTGCCTTCAGTATGAATTATAAGTGCTCAGAACCTCCGTAAAGAGGGCCAGAAACCAGAAACCTACATTTATTCATGAAGTTTATGCTGTTTTACAGCCTTGTTTTCCTATTAAAACGCTAATTGCAGCCTGCACCCCATCAGTCTAAATCCCATCCAGTCTAGAGCTACCCCTGCATCTGAGTTTCCCTGGACATATTTTCCCACTTCTCCTGAAAACTTTGGCAGTGTAATTTGGAGATTCATTTATTTAGTTTTTAGCTTTTAGGGATGGATATCCAGATGTTTGGCAACCCAGCTGGGTTATTGTGCCAGTTTAGCTGTTGGCCACCCTGAAGTTTCAGCTCTATCCATTGCCCACGATTAGATCAAAGCAATCACAAATGTGTATTGAGAGAAGTGCTTTGGGAATAGTCAAGACCTGCTGCTTGTGAGCTGCAGTTGCAATCTGTGGTAGTGGTAAATATGATGTGTTCAAGACATGGTGGGCTTGTACCAATACATGTAAAGAGGGATTGAGTCTTCCCAGCAATGGGAGGATCATTAAATGTGCTTAAAAGTGGAAATACTCAAGAGGTGTCTGGAAAAAGATAACCCAGCAGTGTATGAAAAGGCAACAAGAAAAACTCGTTACTTGAATCAAAAGGAGGGAATGCAACTGGACAGGTGAAAGGATTGAAGTTTCAGTTCCAGTTTCCCTCCATATTACTGGTGCAGGTTGAACCTGTTACTCACTAAGCACAAATGTAATAATCAAGAGTCAAACAGGCTGCTCTTCCCTTGCAACCGCACTCTATAATCAGAGCTCAGGTGTGGCCCTTTGGCAACAGAGATAAATGAGTGATTGAATGTCAATGGAACAAAACAAGTGACAGAAAGGGCTAAACATTATTCACTGAGTTGCTGGGGAATTACATTAGCTTAATTGACCAGAGATGGATGAAATTTCTCTTGTTACCTCACAGCTGAGTTACATTCACCATCTAAGGGCTTAATGCAGATTCATGCTCAGTGCCTGGGAGTAGTTGGTGCACTGCTGAGTTGGAGTTTTGCAGTTATAAACAGGAAGGAATATCATTTGGCTTTTACTGTTGAACGTGTGTCCCGCAGCCTTCCTCCCATCGCTTCTCTCTGACATGGAAGGAGCAGCCACAAGATTACTGGAAAAAACGTTGAGGCAGCTCTCTGGACCACTCCAGATTTCTCTTTCCAACCTGGAGATGGAAAGACAACACAGGCCCTATGTGGTAAGGTGGAAAAGCAGATCCCCTCTTGGGAATGCCTTCACAGGATTTTTGAGGAACACCAATAAGCTAAACAGTTGTAAAAAATAAGCAATATAACCCCACGGCAAAACAAACTACACAGGGATTTATAAACATGGATTTGGGAATTCTTTTGTATTTGCTGGCTGCTTTCAAGGCAATCAGTTGGTACTATGCATCAATGATAATAACTTCACTCAATTTATGATGTTTTTAACTCCTGAAATTCAGTGGCCAAACCACAGACACCAAGATGAACACAATTAGTTGTTTATTAGTGTTGGAATTTTAATGAATAAGACTCTCTTTCTGTTAATGGAATACTTAAATGGAATGGTGTTTTCCCTTTTTGATAGTATCTGCCTTGGTGTTTCATCCCTTCATAAATAGTGGCAAAGGTTTGACGCTACTGTAGAATAGTCTGAATTATGTTATTAGTTAATGTTATTATTAATATTAACATTATTAATGTACAGTGATTCTTTCTGCCTCTTTTCGTATGATTTTCAGAGTAAGGAAATTATTTTCATTCTGGAGTATCTTAAAGGACGTAGCACCCCTTCCTTTCCAGCAATCTTCTTTGTGCTTGCTGCGCATTCTGTTCCTCCTAATAAAACAAAATATTCAGGCTCCCATTTTACAAGCTTTTAAAAGCACACCAGGCTCCAGTGACTCGCTAAAATCTCTTGGTTTTTAACCGAAGCTTAAAGAAAAGGAGGAGAAGTAGATAACTTGGGAATGTGTGGCATTCTTATTTGCTTTGAAAGCCTTTGATTTGACAGCATTTGCAACCACATTTTGTACGTGGTTGTTCAAGACAAGCAGTCACTGGGCTGGCTTATCTTGGGCTGTGCAGATCCTCGGTGGGGATAACCCTCTTTATATACAACCTGAGGTATTTCTTTAGCAAAATGTGCCTTTACCTCTGTTGTTTAATTGCACTCAGAATGCAGAATAACTCTGACAGTTTTACAATTATCTTTTAAATTCAATTGCGATGTTTTCATTGTGTGTGTTTGTGAGGGACACCTTTAGCTGGGCCTGAAGGGAGAACATTTTGTCAGCGCATTATTATTAACTCATAATATCAGAGTTTCAGTTTTTTACTGCAAGTTCGTTTGAGTCTAATCTACTTAGAGCTTTGCAAATCTTTAAGATGACCTTGGAGGATTCTGAATCAGGTCCTAAATGCTTCAAACTAACTGGAAAATACAGTACCAAGCAAAAAGAGACGCGGCAGAATGTTGACTCTATGCTACATTTTGTTTGATTCCTACAGAGTAAAATGAGTCATTCCAGACTATAGAGGTTGTTGATTATTTTCACAGAGAGATTTCCACAAGTCCTACATTTCTGAAATCACTAAAAAGAAAGAGATTGAGGTTAGCTGATTACATTTATCTTCTTTATTCTGCATGTAGGACCCCCCTACAATCAAATCGGCTTTATTTTTATAACATAAAAATGGAAAGGGGTTTTGAGCTAAAGAAATATTTTCTCTAAGCATCAGCAGAAACAACAGAGAAACAGCTTAAATATCAGTGGTGGATCGTAAGACCCTTCTCCTGTTAGTCTGCGCAGCTGAACTATATGATAGCAGCTTGTTAGGCTATAGGGTTTTATTGAAATGCCTATCGAGTAAAACATAATTCATGCTGCTGTTCGCCCTTAAAACAGGAAATAATATACCCATTTAACTTAATCACAATTTATATTTCATGTGCATATTTCTAAACAAGTGCCGTAGATGGAGAGTTTGGTAGCAATAATATTTATGAATTACACTTTTAGTTAGCAAAGGAAAATGTGTGACCTCTTACATTTTGTTTGACATTTGAATTTGGTATCCCGTATATGTGACAGGGGTGATGGATGCTTATTAACACAGTGTATAAACAGGAAATGCTTCTAAGCTGATCATTTATTAGCACAGTATGTGTGCAAACTGAAATCTGATTTTTTGCTGCAGTATTCCTCTCTGACAACTGAAATATAAGGCAGGTTTCTCCTTTTTCTTGCCTGTTTTCCTCCACAGAATGGACAGATTTAACAGCATATAAGTTTTATATCTAAATCAGTTTTCGATATGGAGCCTGAGTAAGGATATGAACACAAAGGCTTTCCTATGAATTGTACGAAAAGGAAATGTATCCAGTGGAATTCCTTGCGACTTTTCCCGGGCTAAATAAACAAATACATGTGCCCACATTCCCCTTCACATCCTAATGTATGCAAGGAGCCATTTCCCCCTTTACTTCATCACTGCAGAAACGCAGGGAAGAGTATCATTGACTTCACCACAGCTTTGACTGCCGATCCACTCCTGATCTGTCCTTGCAGGACTGGAGACATGATCATTTTTCATTCACTCTTAATAGCTTCTTTAAGAAAACCTTAAATCCCTGACAAATATCCCAAAAGCTTTTTTCAGGGAAAGTTTCAACACTTCATCTTATCACAGCAGAAGTGAAAAACACATATTTAGATGGATTCTTCCAGTGGAGAACAGCTTAAAAAGCAACCCCTCCTCTCCAGTGCTCCTGATGATTTACTGGGAGAAATATAGACTAATACAGAGAGTCTGTTTCCCTTTCTGCATCGCATTTAGAGCCAGCCCTCAGGAAAGAGACCACGAATCTGGTTTTTCCTAAGCGCAGGCTTAATATTCCAAAGCATTTGGATAAAAATGATTTGTTTAATAAAAGAATTGTGATGAGCCAGTAAAGTATCTCAAAGGGAAGATTTCATTTTAAATATCTCTGACCAAAGGATTCTACTGTATTGCACTGTGCGGACAAAGGAAATTATTCTCTGTTTAAAAAGTCGGTAGAGAACCTCCATCTCTTGTAAGTAGCATGTATAAAACCAGCTTGACTGCTACTATTAATATTAAATATCTTCGCTAAATACACAGCTTTACACATTTCAGGACCCAATCACAGGAAGGTTAGCAACCTGGAAATTGAAACTGGCAGATCTTTAATCTAACGCTCTGCTGCTCGGTGGAAAAAAAAGTCACGTCTTTATAGATGAGAGTCAGAGGTTAAATTTAGTTTGTATCAAATTACAAAAATATGCTTTTGGTGAGGTTAGATTCTCATGCTCAGAGCAATTCGAACTGCAATGAAAGCAAACATTGAAAGAGATAATCCCATTAAAGATGAACTATTCACTTTAACCTCAAATATTTGGTGACTAAAATAAAACCATCCTAATAGGAGGATGAAGTTCAGCTCCGAAGGGAAACTGGAGCTCAGTGCAATACCTCGGACTGCACGAGGGAAAATCAGCACTCCTGTTTCTAAAAGAAAACCCTCTTTTGGGGGAACAAATTAATTCATGTTCTCCTCTTGAGGTCTACACCAAACACTGGTGACCCTTTTGATGGTGTGGGCTTGTGCACTGCAGGGTAAATCAAGCTTTGCTCTAAGCAGCAGTGAATCCCGCTCGGTGCTGTCGGATAGCAGGGACTTGGGAGCAGGGGGATGGATGTCTGCAGCTGCAAGCTGGCTCAGACTCGTGTGACATCCCATAGCAAAGGTCTGTGCCTATTCTTCCTCCATATCTTCCAACACCAGCAGCATCAGGATGTCTTTCACATCAGTCCCCTCAGTTTCCCTCATTTGGTTTCTGAGAGGGAACTAAAATTCTACTAAAAACCTTAAATCTGAGCTCAGAATAAAATATCAAACAAACCTGATTTCAGTGATCTCAGTCTGGCCCCTGTGCCCCACAGCCTGGCATAAAGTGGGGAGTGTAGCGGGACTACATACCTGGGGCTTGGTCAAGGTACTGAGTGTGGTCTGGAGGCGCTGGTGATTTAAAAAGATCCACTTTTCTGAACAAGAAGGGGAGCAAGAAAGAGTTTTAAAGCCCCATTGCTAAAGAATTGAGCTCTTTGATATAATATGACAAAGCTTGTGGCTTTCAAGAAATACCAAGAAGTGTCTTTAATCCCTGAACTTCTGATACCCCAATGAAAACTCACCCCTAAATGCTGCCACAGCCAGAGCCTTTCTTCATTCCCAGAGGCCTGGATGCTGATTGAAAGAATTTGGGAAGAGTCTCATATTCTTTCCTTTTACAACTTAAAACAGACTGAAGAGATTTTTTGTTAAGGCTAAAAAAAGAAAAGAAGAAAGCAATCATAGACTGATATTTCTTTTCTATGCTAAATTTCAGCCTGGAGAACATTTTATGGCTGAGTTCTAATCCCCCCCAGACCCTGGTTTATAACAGAAATGCTGACACAATGATAACTACAGCGTTACGAATGCTGGCGCTATGATATTTATTGCTCCCTAGTGCCAGCAGGGGTTAATCCTTATTAAATGCATTCATTTTCTGGCCTGGTGGAGTACGGATCTTTTAGTGATCAGGCAGAGTATGGGTCCCTGGTAGCGTTAATGGAAGATATCACCCAAGACATAGTAAGTGAGGAGTCTTTAAGGGGGCTACTGTAGGTGTTTTTGAGGATTAAGTGGTCTTCTCTGGAGGCTTGAGTTCAAATCCAGAGTGTCTACATCCAACAAGTGTCTTTGCTGCAACAGAGAAGCACATTCTGAGAATTGTGTTCTTTTCAGCATCGAGTAAGAGTAGGAAGGGAAACACGACATTATCTTCTCTTTCCTCAGAGAGGAGTGGAACAGATCCCACGGATAGATAGGAATTATTAATCTCTCTCACACCTGCATATCCAAAATCCTCTTCTACCCTGAACTGCCCTGTTTAACAGTGTTAAAGCTGAGGAATACCCAGATCTCAGTTAAATATCTACCAGCTGATCCTTCTATTATTTACCAGAGAAAGAGAAACTTACGGTTTAATTGCATTCAAAAGTCTTTCACATCCCATCCTCATAAACATGTGTTTTAGCAACACAGGGAACTGCAGACCTCACAGAATTTTTTCCATAAAGCTATGTGGGATGATGGGTGTTTTTTCCCCAGAGATTTACGCACTGACATGGTGTTTGCTGTATTTATATGATAAACTGGACCAGCATGAAGGGAAGTTGCCGATTTAGTTTCGAAAGGAGGAGGATACAGTGGGAATTTTCCTCTTGCTCTGGGTTATCCAGTATGAGCCTGGAATCACCTGCCAAGCTCTCAGCCTTAGAAGTCAGTGTGCAGAGCTTCGGCAAGGGGGTTGCTGGCTATGAAAAACCCATCTCAGGACAAAAGGAGTGAGCATGCGTGCAAAGTTCAGGATGAGTTCAGCGAATGATCACATTTTCCCCACAATAATAAATACTTCTATAATTTATAAATGCCTCGAAAGGCTGAGATATGTGGGGGATGCAGAATCAAAGTGTCTTGACAGGAGAGAGACAAAGGAATGAGCCTGAGAGTGAGCTGCCTACTAAAATTCCTCATCTCTGATTTGTTTCTCTTAGAACGCGTCCCCAGGGAAAAAGCTGCACTTTCTAGAGAGGCTTAAACAATAAAAAGAAATCCTTTGGGCTTGTGAACAGCCGAAGAGAGTTTGAAACCCCTTCAGTTTGAGCACAGAGCTGAAAGGCAATGCTGAAGGTTTTCTTCTGTTTGCTGAATGTTCTTTAACATAGGAGCAATGAGACAGAGACCAAAGTAAGGCTTTTTATAAAGAGATTAAAATCACAGATATGTTTTCATCATTCCGATGTTCTGCTTTGCTGCAGATCTCTGGTCAAAGAGAACCAAAGTAAGTTTCATCAGAAGTACTTAAAACAAACCCAAAGTGAGAGATTAGAAAGCAGTGTCTTTGGAGCTGGGAAAAACACGTTTCCATTAAAGAGATGTATTGAAAGAAAAGGGGCGAATATACATTGCCTTGCTATTGAGATGAACTGGAAAGGAAATAGCTTTATTTTGGTTTAAAATATCCACAGGGCAAAATACAAAGTCATGACCTCCTCCAACAGATACAGTAGGAAAATGCTTGTGTGAAGAAAACAGCCACTGGAATGTTCAGAAAGGTGTCTTTGACAATAAGGCAGGAAAGAGTTGCTTCCTTCTGTCCTTCTGTGGGGAAAAACTGTTGTGTGTTGGACCATGGACTCCAGGGAAGCAGATCAGACCAAGCCCAGGACTGGGAGGTCCACAGCATCCCCAAAGCCTACTGATTTTTAATGGGAGCTGTGGAAGGACCGGCAGGGTCAGACACAGCCCCTTCACATCTGGCCTGTCCACTGCACCATCCAATGGGAAAGATGGTTTGGGCAAAGGTGGGGACAAGGCAGATAATGAAATTTCTGGCATAGAGGAATTATTACAATGGGGAAAGGACAATATTAAATCCTACTGAAGTGTTTGCAGGGATGCCAAGGGCTTCCATGGCCTTCTCTGCAGAACGGAGAGGAAAACTCAGAGGTTCATTCCTTACCTTAGCCTCACCTGGCTGCTAATTTGTTCTCTGACTTCATTCTGAAGAAGGATTGAGCTCTACAACTGGAAGAAATGCTTTCTCACCCATTAGCCATTTAGCAGATATAGATTCACACAGAAATCAAACCCAGCCTCTGGTTATTTGCCCCACCAGCATAGAGTGGCCCAACACAGCTTTTTACAGCTTTGAAGTTAGCAGCATAAGTGAGCCAGGTCTTTTTATAAGGTTGCATGTGAGATTGTCAGAAGAACGAAACCATTTGCAGATGGTGGAGTGATAGAGATGGTACAGTATCTCAGTGTCTCACCTGTGTTTGCCCCTCATTTCCTTGGGAAGAGAAGGAAAAGGGGAGGAGGGAAAGGAAAGCAAAACGGCAGTGGAAGGGAAGAGAAATGCAATTCCTTTGACAGCACAGTGTTGAAGGAGTAAGTGAGAGTTCTGGCAAAGCCACCAGCACTCTGAAGACAAGCTGACTGCTGCGGTATTTATTACTTTGCTTTCATGCAACCTCTGACATCAAGGACTTTGTTAGTGACTGATTTTTGTCAGAATAATGCTGCAGGAACTGGAAGTGACAGATGATTTTTTTTGGACATGAAGCCTGTGTATAATGGCATGAGAAAGAGGACGTAAAAATGTCTGCCCTGAAGCAGCTTAATGTGGCCCTGGAGAGCAGAGCTGTTATCACTGCTTACTGATGCAGTCACAGCAAGAGAAACTGTTACCGCAGAACCATGTCGAAGGCCGACAGTTCAGTGTGGGGAAGGTTTACTATGAGCTGGGCTCCCTTATCCCAGCCTTGAGGAGGTTGGGACAGGCAGAAGGAAACCAGGCTGAGGAATGAACCTCCAGAAATGAAATAGAAATTGTCTTTACTGCATTAGGTCCCTCCTCTGCATTGCAATACCACAAAAGCACACGCAGCAGCAAGAAACATGTTGAGCTTGATGCACATTGCTCGGGCTTGTGGCAGCCATTGACACAGAACACAATATCCCTTTGCTTATTCTTCTGTATTCCTGAGCCCAGGGCATGGAGAGTAAAAGGACACTGAGGTACCTACCATGAGGCGACTGCAGCTATGCACAACCCCAGAAACCTTCTAGAAGAAATGTTTCCAGACCAGCCATAGGAGCGTATAAGCTTATGTGCAGCCAGCTTTTCAAATGGTAGGTAGTACCTGCTGACTACAGAGCATCCAGGATTATGTGAATGTAGAAAGTTGGGGAATAATTGCAGATGTGGGCTTGGAGAAACCCGATCTAGTGGAAGGTGTCCCTTCCTGTGGAACTGGATGAGCTTTAAGGTCCCTTCCAACCCAAACCATTCTGTGATTCTATGTAGTATACAGTAGTGGAGGGTATTTTCAAAGTAAGTTATTGCTTATAATATTAACCGCCTTTTCCTCATGTCCATATATCTTTGATATGCGGGAGGAACCCGCAGATCAGTCTGGCCTGGGGAAGATGCCTCTTGTGGTTTTCTTCCTATCAAAACCAGAGACACAGCTACAGTGCTCTGCAACAGAATGGTCATCTTTAAACCTAGAGGCCAGTGTGGCAGAAAGACACCACAGTCCTCTCTGGGCATCTCAGTGCATTCCTCTGTGCTGTACAAACACGTTTCTGCTTTGTTTGCCCCTCATGCAGCGCAGTCATGCTTGCTTTCTATGGGAATATTGTGTGGTGTATGGTTGGTGCTTCTATTTTTTGGTGGAAAAAAAGGCAAAATCTTTCCAGACCCCAAACTATATTTCTATTAAAATCAGATTTTATTCTGACTTGCCTAGTACCGGCTGGACATTGAGATGTGGGCTTTATTCAAGGCATAAATCTGCCTGAAAAAGAAACTGGACAAAATGCATTGCGGCTACTTATATTGTAAGTGTAGAAGAACACCTTCCTGAATGGTAGATACAACTTCTTAGCCTAGGGAAATGCTGTTGCTATCAGGCTATAGATTACTCTGGGATGCACTGAATTCCTTTTGTTACATAGAAAAGGAAAACTAAGCGACTACTAACTCCCAAAACATCTGTACGTCTGAGGCCTTGAGTGGGAATTCATAATGCATACACTCTCCAGGAATGTGACAGGATTTCCAAGTACTGGAATAGCAGACTCTGCGAGATGCTGTAAATTAACCCGTGTGTGGAACCGCCGGCTCTGTCATTCCTGTTCATTGACTCATTTCAGTTGAATTGACAAGGCAGGATTTCTCCCTGGATCTCTGTATGTTACATGCACCTGTCAAGCAGAAGCTTCAAGCCAGCCCTGGGGGAACGTCTTGAAAAGACACTCCTGCAATACCAATGAACTCCCCATCCACTGGCAGGCTGGTTCTTTAATAGGATCATGGATTTAAGAACACACTGACCAAACCGCTGTGATTTGCACAGTGCGTGCTCTAGGGCTGAGTGTGCTAATGCCCAGGTTTGGACCTGCACCTCCTCTTGCACACCCATAAATGAGGGTAGGTCTCAGCAGACATCAAAAGGCACTACCCCATTGCAAAAGCAGTATGAAGAGAGGGTAAAGTGCCCTCGCCAGGCAGTGGCTGGTATGATTGCACCAGTACTTTGGCCTGAGGGAAGCAATAAGCGTTTCTGAAGGAGCCCTGGCTTTCAGCTATGCAAAGTTCCAAGCCATTAAGATTTTGTAGTAACTCTCATGAGTGTTGCTCGTATCTCCTAGTCAATATTGCAATGTCCTGGCCCCGCTGCTCAACTAAGACCCAGATGTACAAAGCGCATCCATGAGCAGTACTCAATGAAGCTGCCATACACAGCCCGCAGGTTGCTCCAAGCAGCTGGTCCCCTGACTTCTTTCTCCCAAGGGTTTCAGGGACTCCACTTTATGCTGTTCTGAGTCAGGCCAGCTTCTCCTTGGCATGGGTGTGGGTAACAAGGGCACAGGGAGCTCATGCAAGAGGCTTGATGCTCAGCTGGGACAAGGGGAGACCCCCTCCTCTCCTCTGGAGGTGTGGAGTCACTGTGTCTGCACATGAACCTCTCTAAGTCCTGTCTGCTTGCTCAGGAATGTGGATACCAACTCAGCCATGGGCTAATGACGCAGATGAAGTGTTGCCTTGTGCTGCAGAAAGAGCATCTCAACCCCAGCAGGACTCTGCTGACTGCTCTTATGCAAAAACCCTCTTGTTTGCTTTGTACAAGATGGGAGGATTTGGCTGATGGTTTAAACTGGCCTAAAATGTGTCACTGGCTTCTTTCTCTTTTTATTGTACTTTTGCAGTGTGTGCTGGCTCATAACTTTACAAACTGTTTTTCACAGACTCCTTACAAAAAAATAAGCATATTTGGGCAGTTTAAATTTGTTCTTAATAAGTGGAAAGATTTACTAAAGCAGGCCTGATGTGATGACTTGGGAGGGATTATTCACCACTGATGCCAATATATTCCAGACAGCCTGAAGAATTAAGCACTCTGGGTGTCGAAAGCAAGCTGAATACCTCCTATAACTTGTGCTGAGGAGAGCTCTTGTCTGCAGGGAGTGAGAGCATCAGGAATCCAGGGCAAGCCAAGGGACTGCCTGGCAGGTGAAGGCAGGTAAGAGCTCACTTTGCATTTTTAGGCGAGCTTTTCAGATGGTGAAACCTGTCTGATGAAGCTGTGGGGCACAGCACAGTGTTGATGAATGGTGTTCTTCACAGCTGCATTCCTCCCAAGCGCTGCTGTCACTCACATGGTGTTTTATTCTAATGTGCGTTGTATCCCAGGTGTTAGGAGCTTTCCCTTGACCCTCTTACCCTGCTTGTGCTTTTCCTTCTCTTTAAGGAAACAGATTTAACCACTTATAAACAGAATTTGCTAACAGTTTTTAATGGTGGTCTCTCAGATGGGAAAGGTTTCCCAAGGAATTGCAGAGAGGCTTCCAATGGATCAATGCATGCAGGTAGCACTGGTTTAAGTCAAAGCAGAGTCCTGGCAGAATGGCACATCCTGTGAGAAGGGCTTTCCAGTGAGATCATTCAGACATTGATGTGTTGAGAAACAGGCAAATAGAATGCCAGGAATTATTCTGCAGGATGAGGCATGGCAAAAGCTGGCGTTGGTGTAGGATGCTTTTTGGTAAAACAGACAGGCTCGGCTCCATTTGATGTGCCTGCCTGTGTGAGCGCTCTGCAGAAGGCAGAGGTCTCAACTTATATCATGGCCATGTCCTCTGGTCAGTTTTCCTAAATGAGTGTTTTCCCAGATCAATGGACAGCTGGCGAGCAGCAGGGAGCTTATTTTCCAGTACTGCTGGCTTCCTTCCTCATGTCCACCTGTTAAAATGTAATATGGACTGTTAAATACCTATCTAAAGATGAGCTTGATGTATTACTTTTGCTGTAATAGCTAAAAGAATGTTATAGTACTGTGAATGGAAAGAGAAAAGGCTCATTTAATTGCAAATGAATAGACTCATCCAGTGACAGAGCCTTGAAAATCCTTTGTAGACACAGTGCGGATACTGATTTGTTTTACTTATGTTAGAAATAAGTCTGTACCTACTCAATTCTATGTATATACATGAGCTTGTGGGATCTGTAGAAAGGCGTTTGCTAAGGAGACTGAAGAAAGTTCCTCTTGGCATGTCCTTTTGTATGACATAGCTGGTGATCGAAGCACAGATTCCAAATCCAGTTTAATATCTTTCCTTCCACACTTCTAAAAAGAGGGGGCAGCATGAGGTGCTCGAGCTATTGCTCCAGCAAAGGAGTTCTTCACACCAAACACGTGGATTTCCTTTTATTCTTGTTTCTGGTGTGTTTGTGAGGGTTCATTCGAAGATGTCTTGACTACAAGGAATAAGAGCGAACTGTAAGTTAAATCCTTTGACATCATTGGTTCGGTTTCTGGTTTTTCCCTATTGGATAGTCACCTTTGAAACCAAGGCCTGGAAACTTTCAGCTTGGGAAGTGGTGCCAATTCCAAGTCTGGAATCTCATTTCTGCTACACATACAGTCGCCTGTGTTCAAAGTTAGGGGCTTGCTGGGGCTTCCCTAGAGCTAAACACTAGCCAGGAAAGTTGGGATCCAGATGCCCTTTTTACACACAATCTTTTTCATCACTATACAGCATACAAGGATGTCAAGATCATGACTTACAGTCCAGAGGGCAGGCACAACTCATGGAATTTTATGCTAAACTGCCATTCCCAGTGTTTTTCACTGGTGATGTAGCTGCATGGTGCATGGTGGATAACAGGCTGTCAGGGGCAGGACCTTTAGGACTCCATCTTTGGGAAGTAAACACTTCAGTGGGAGCTGGGTCTGGCCATAACCCTTGGATCTTCCTCTCTTCTTCTCTTGTGAACATTAAAAACCTTTATGGGCTTTGCTTACAGCCAAATTACTTTGTTCTACATTATTTCTTTGTAAGAAGTTATCCTGGCTGGAAGATCTGATTCCCATTTGTCCACTAGAGAAAGCATCTCAGAAGGCAGTAAATTGTACAGCTAAGTCCCTGGTGGTAAGAGACAAACAGCCTCTTCCCTCTGCCCCATCCTTAAGTATTCCTGGAGCTACCTCACTGCAGGAAAATGAATTGGCTTGATCCATATGAAGCAATTCCAGCCGGGAAAAACCATACTCAGCTGAAAGATATATTTTAGCCTTTTGGATATAGTTTCAGCATTCAAGATAACCATTCCTTTGAGGGGCTCTAACTATGAATCCCAAAGTGCCCGCAAGGAGTTGGGTGGAAGCCAAAAATGCCAAGTCAGGGGAAAATAATTGTTTTCAAATGGAGACAAATCTTCAAGGTCGGCAGAGAACAGAGGGGCTGTGCTGCTGAATGGAGATAGCCACGGAGCTCTGAGTTGCGAGTGCTGTACACTAACCAGAGCCTAGCATCTCCACAGGGCGTTCAGCTGCTGCAAGCGCAGAGGGGGACTGGTCTGCACTGGTCTAACTCACACGGCAGAAATGATATTGGAAGAGAATCTAAAGACATGGGGTTTAGACAGAGCGTGCGCTGCTAATGCTTTGGCTTGTTCTGGTTTAGTTTCCAGAGGTGAAGAAATGACATAAATTATTGCAATGAAAATAACACGACAGCTTGGTCTGGGGTCTTCTGTGCCATTATGGAACGTTGTTTGAGACTGTGCAAGGCGATACAATAATTATACAGTCAAGAATGTCTGAGGATGAAGGAGCCTTCGAGTGGAGGCTTTGCCACTGGTGTTGGTCTGGGTTCCTTTGTACCCTGGACAGATGCCTACGCAGTGTGGGAACACGCTGCAGGAACAGCGCTGCTTTAGAAACTGCAGTTGCAAGTCATGTGGAATCAGCTTGCGGGAGCCTGGTGATTACTTTCTAAGGATATCTACATATAAAAGAAGGTATGCCTGGTGGTATAAATCAGCATAGCTCTGCGGACTGCAGCATAGCTGCGTCCATCTACTCCAGCTGAGCATCTGGACAACAGTACTTAGGCAGCACAGAGGACTGAAAACTACCAGAACACCTTTAAAGCTAATGTGCCAGCAAGCAAGAGAGGCATTCAGCTGCATGGAGTAGGCTTCTTTCATCTGTGGTAGTTCAAGTAGGAAAGTGAACTTTAGATTCTCACCATTTTACTGCATCTGTTAAAGCAGTATTGGCTTTCAGCAATGAAATGAGTATTCAGGCCAAGTGCCTCTGCAGAATTTCGGGCACTCCATGAACGGATAGGATTTCAATTGCAGAAACAAGAGAAAGTACCAGACACAAATGCACCACGTATTACATTTAAGGGAAGACAGTGAAGCGGGCAGGTTACACCGTGGGAATAGGCAGCAGCTGGTGGCTGACCCTGGTGTTATGATTAAGTCATTGACGAGGCCACAGAAAAGTGAAGAGCATCAGTGAGTAAAGGCAGCCTGCCCTTAGAAATCCAGGGGGGCTGGTCTGTGGGATAGAACAGAGAACCACTAAGAGCTGGGCTTGGGCTCCAAGCCGCATCCCTTGTTCCCAAGCAGACGGAGTTGGCAACAGCCCGTATCACTCTCTGGTGGCCCCTCGGGCCAGAAAGAGGAGGTATATTGGCAGCCCAGTGAGGGAACAGCAGCCAGCTCCCCTTGCCAGGAATCAGGTTGCTGAGGAAAAGGCGAAAGCAGGGCCCCTTTGATGCAGCAGGCACGGGGAGATGCACGGAAAGGACCTGTGACCGTGCCATTGGGATACGAGGCTGGAAAAGCCCAGGCCAGGTGGGACTCACCAGTCAGACGCCTGCTGATCCCGTGAGTGATGCCGGTTGTCCTTGCTGCTGGCATGCCGCAGAGCCGGGTGCTGGCACAGCCTCGGATGTGAGTCACGGTCCCACCTGGCCAGAGCAGAGATTTCCTGAAGACATCTGTGCTTCAGCAGCTCCTGCGCCTGGAACGGGCTGCGGCTCTGGTTTCCCCATGCTCAGGGCTCTCTGCAATATGGCTTTTCTCTTTCCACTGCTGCTCTGGACAGGCCTCCCGCTCATCCTTTCGCTTCATTAAAAGGGCCTCAGCCCCTCCTCCAGCACCTTTAAAGACAGTGCTGGGAAAGTCAGCAGTGACAGGAGTGACAGGCTGAACTGGAGCAACTACTGCACCCTTCTACTTAAAGTGCCTGCAGTTACCTCCTGTCTAGGTGGGAATCTCTCCCAGTGATTATCTGCCTCTTGTGATTTTCACCAGCTGGAGAGCTGCATCTTTGCGGTTATCCTGTCAGCATCCTTGCTTACCCCTTAACGTCACAGGCTTTGACCAGTTAGCCCAGTTATAGCTTCACTCAACTCCAGCCTCATCCTCCTGCAAGAGTAACTCACAAATAAAGCAAAGTGGGAGTTGCCATGTCAATGTGCTTTCCTCGAGCCCTCAGGGAAAGGTCCTGGACATGATTTCTTCCGCTCGGATGGAAAGAGGAATTTCTGTTCGAGCCTCCATGAAATTACAGTCTTCTTTTTCTCTTTTATGAAATGTAAAACAAAGTAAATATTACCTTAGAGTCTCTTATCCGTGTTGCAATAAAATGAGACACTTCCTTGGAAATCAGTTTTAAGACCCCAGTCTTGTAATGCCCATATTTATTGGAGTGGAGCTCACAGCTGACCTGAGGTCTGGAGGGTTTAGAAGCAATGGTCTGTGTGAGCTTCCAATTCTTTCTTTCCTTCTCCAGCACACAAGGTGCAAAACTGGTCAGTTATTCAGAGACCTCCCCCCCCTTCATAAGCTCGTGTGCTCGTATATCTCTCATGGTACATAAAGAATGGCATATTGCAGTGAATCTGCTACGAATAGCTTGTAAAATACATCATTATATGAATCAGCCTCATTAGAAGCCTCCTTCTCTCGTGATTTAAAACAGACACAGTACTTGCAGGAATGGAAACCAGGGCTTTTTTCCCCTCTCTCCTGCTGGCATGTTGTGCTCCACCAAATGTTGAAACAGGAGAAAGTAATTCTCTGAGCTCCAGGCCAGAAGAAGAAAGCAAGCACTGCATTACTCTGATGCCTCTCTGGCATAAGGAAGGCTTTGGGTGTTTCCCTGGATATATGGCTTTCCAGCTTCCTTAATAAAATATTATGTTGCTCTTCTAACCGGCACAAAGCCGCACTCTTTGCATACTCCGAACCCCCTGACTCGGGACCCTCTGACACCTCACAGTCAGCATCCTCAGCCATTGCAGGCTTTTCTCCCCCAGCTGCTGCTGTGTTTATGAAGGGGATTACACGACATGGTGCCTGCGATAGCCGGAGACAAGGCCGGGTGACCCACGAGGCCTCTCTCAGTCCTATTTGATACAAGGACTGGTGCACCAGGTGCTGCAGGGCTCAGACCTTGCTCGCATTGCTTGCATGCTGGCGCAGCCACTTGCCATTCACTCAATGGAGACAGTGTTTCACCTTGCACAAGACCACAGCAGATGCGATCTAAATGACACACAGAGATCACAGCAGCGCTGGACTGTGGCCATATCACGCAGGACACATGGTGGAAAAGGGATGGCTCTTTGCTCCAAAGCAATGACATAAACTCTTGCGCTCCCATTTGCTCTCGGCATGCTGTAGAGGTCACTGACAAACTGCTGGTGCAGCAACATTTTAATGCTTCTCCCTTGTCACTTCAGCATCAGAGAATGTTTCTTGCTGTTATTTCTTTTATGCCATGCCAGCACACACCCTCCACAGCATGTTTTGCCTTATGAGCCTCTGGCTCTGAATCACACTGATTTTTTTAATCAGTTGTGATAAGTACAATTACTCAGCTATCCTTGGTTGCTCTGATCTCTTAATGCTCCCAACCATGTAACCCAAGCCTTGCGTTGTGGGCTTGTCACCAAAGAGCCTTCTTGGCTGAACACTGCAGTATGTTTCTGCCTCCCACCCAAGATTTTGGGTCATGGACCTCATGAGGAGCCTTGTCACAATCAAGACATCATGCCTTTGAAGTCAAGCTGTGTTTATCTTGAGCTTACTTGTTTACTAGCCTGCTTTAACTAGGATGCTAGGATGGTCAGAGGCTGCGCTAAATAAGCCAGAGAGAGACAGGGGCTGTGTGTCCCGCAGCTGCTTTAGGGAAGGAAGGTCTTAAAGTCTCTCTTGTACTCTGGACGTCATCTATGGTTTTATCAGTAGCAAATACAAATCCTTGATTTTCCTTTCTCCATAGTTTGGCAGTTCCAGCTGGTGACCAGCCGATGTCTAAAGATGGAGAAGTGTTTGCATGTACTCTGCACCTCACTCTGGCAGTGACATTTCAGGGCAGAGAACAAGCACATTTCCTCTCTGTTTCTAGACCTGATCATCCTTTCCCACACATTTGTCTCGTTTGTCATGATTTAGAGGAATTCTCTTTAATGGCAATTCACATAACCTTCGCATCACTGCTGGTTTGCCACTGACAGAAGCGGGTTTACATTTCTTTATCACTCAATTTGTTTATCAATAACTGTTTTACAAGACACGCTGCTTTTTAGCTGTGATTTTTGCCCCGGGACTCGGCATCCTTGTAATGCAAGTCTTGCCTCCTGTCCTTTGGATTTGATGGGGAGGATCTGGTTCCCAAAGCTGGGATTTCACAGCTGTGGTCTGACTGGCTTCCTATCAGCACATACAAAAGGAGTGAGCGCAGCGCAACAGCTAAATACCCACTTCAAACTTCAGACTTCTCAGCTGGAACAACTGTTGCGGTTTGAAGTTGTTTTGTTAACTTCTTCAGCTAATTGATAACATCTGCATCTCACCACCCTTTCCTTGTGTCTCAAGCTGCTTCCAAGGAGATTGGATAGATAATACTGGGGCAGATCTCGGTTTCTGTAGGAGCGATATGTCGTTCCGCTTTGGAAAGTTGTGTGAGAACAGGGAGATGTCTTCGAATAATGCCTCCTTTATAAGGGCTTCTTTCACACAGTCACAGAAACAAGCCCAGAGACACTAATAAAACCCCATGCGATCCATTTGGCGTTTCTCTCGTGATCATGTTCAGATAAAGGAACTTTGGATTTCACACTTTTATTCCTTCTGTTTTTCCCTACTGCAATTCCTAAGTTTGAAATTTACATCTGGGCTTTAAATATGGGAATTAGCTTTTATTTTTCACCAGTTTTCTTTGTGTTACAATGGATGGATCAGGAACGGGTATACGTGATATTGTAGTAAATAAAATCCTTGTATTCAGGATCACTCTTGAAGTCTGGTAATACACAGTGACACCATATAGGTCCCAAGGAGACATTATGGTTGTAATGGAAATATCACATATCTCATATCCCAGGTCTGATATATCAGCTCAGCAATAAAAAGAAACAGGATATTTGCAACTATATTTTAACAGGGATTTTGCTGTTACCATGAGAGCATGGATTACTTAGAAATTTTGGTGAGAAAACTCTTTAATGGTTTCATCAGTGTCCAACCCCAGGAGATTTCAGTCCTTTCACTGCTATTGAAAGACCCATTAATGCAATGAAAATCAGAAACGTATGAGTGTGTTTCACTGGTGTCTTACTCTACATCTCAGACTTATTCTCAGTCCATGTCAGGTGGTCCCTTCTATCATATTTCAGGATTCCCAAGATCAGATGTGGGTTATGCCTAGAGACACACGTCCCTAAGAACTCTTCACAGCTTGACATCTTCCCAGCTTTGACTGGGGAGAGGTTCCCTCCATCTCCATTTCCCTCTGGCTCTTGGGATGGTTAATGCTGTTACTGAGCAAGGCTCGAGATGTCTGTAGGCCCTATGATGCACGATGAACCAGGCTAAGCCAAGACTTGAAGGCTTGGCATGGCTCAGCCAGCCAGAAAAGCCTTGTGAATTTCCTTGTAAAAGGTATTTCTTAGGATTCAGGGAGACTTGAATTACATAATCCTTTGAAAACAACATCTAACACAGGATAAGGCTATTCCCTTTGCGAAGTCCCCAATAGAACCTCAAGATGCCATAAGCACTGTTATTGTTGCAACTCTCTTTGTGCCCTTTCAGCACACTAGCATCAGTGTGCTCTGTGCAATTCTCTCTGTGCCCTTTCAGCGTCATTAGCATCCACAAAAGAAGTTAGACCAATTCCAAGCACAGATCTCATAACTTCACCTAATGCAAGCTCAACACATTTGGTCTTAATCTGAGGGCCTGGACTGGGATGAGCTCTGCAGGGCTGTAATAAAACAAATATTTTGCTGCACTGAGAATGGCTCAGTGCAAGGTTCAATGTCAGGTCAGCGAGTTCTTCAACTGCATCTTGTTAGACATGGACCATGTCTTCACCTAAGGAGTTGTCACAGCTCCATAGCAGCTGGTGGAATAGAAGTGATTTAAACCTCTTGCTCACTTGAAATGCTGGGTTTGGGGAGTGGGCACAGCCCCAGCTTCCAGAAAGAAACCCCAGTAGTGAATGAGGGACTTCCTATGGTGCTCCTTTTCCTTGTCTGCCTGCTCAATTTGGATTACTTACAGAAACAAAGGGAGCAAGCCGCCCTGTTGCACAGACTAAGCCCAAGTGAGTTACTGGGAGCTCCTTAACAACTGGCAGTATGGGGAGAGCTCTTTCAAATGCTTTTTTCAAGCAAACCTGAGCCACCTGTTCTGCCGTCTTAAAGCAGGGAGGAAAGGAAGTGATTCACAGGTGTGGTATAAAAGGGAAGCAGAGCTGCTTGGGAAGGGACCTTGCCTTTCTGCTGCAGAGTGAGGCTGAGCTTAGGAAGTCAGTGACTGGCTGCTTTGTGCTGCTACACAACTGGGGCAAAGACAGTGTGGACATCAGAAGAATTTGTGAAGGTTAGTAGCTTTACATTCCTTCTTAATTGTGTCATTTATCAGTATGCCATAGATGGATGAAAAAGCTCATCTCCTTGCCAGGTGATTTCAAAAGCCTTTCCTATAGAGAATGTTACCATACCAACCTTTATGGTAACCTTCCATTTATTTTTCTGGCACCTCTCTTGTAGCTGGGTGCTGCTGTTGGGTCAAGATAGTGCCCTTTCAATTTAGTGAGAATAGATTATGGACCTTAGAGATAAAATTCAGCTCTTCAAGTGGTGGTTCCTTGGATTGAGGTGATTTATCAAGTAGCTTTATTAAAGACTGATGCTCCCCTTGTTTGAGAAGTGGTTTGTCTTTTACCCAAGTGTGCAGGTAGCTACTGAATGATAGCTCCATTGTACCAGTTAAAAGCACCTTGCTTGTTTCTAGACTCATACCAGCCCATAGAGAGCTGAGGGGTTTGAGAAAGCTCATGAAGAAGACTATGAATAGAGCTGGAAATAAATGCAGGGGGTTTGGTTCCAGGTCTTAGACCTCTGAGTAATTAATTACTCACTGATGTGAATTGATCTTCAGAAAGATCAACCATATCCACCACAGATTATCTCAGTTTAAAGCGAAGGTATCGGATATGCACTTACAGACCTGGGTCAGCACTGGAGCCAATTGTGTGCTTATAGCAGAAGTGGATGATGCTCAACACCTGGGCCTAGAAGTTTTACTACTCCTTTAATTCAGCAAATGCATTCATTGTATTCTCATGCCTCTTGGTAGAGCCTGGCTCTTCTTGTTCAATGAGATAGTTATTTACTAAGATACTCCAGGAAGAGAAGATGCTTTCTTGGTTGAACTTACTGCAAAAATCCTCATTTGGGATGTATTTTAAGGAAAAACAGATCTAAAAGCATGTATTATTTGTTCCGTGGCTGACAGTAGGGAGGTTGATGTGTTCTGTCCTTGTAGGAGCTGGTTAAGTGAAATTATTTCTTTATGGCCATTGCCACTTATCCTTTCATTTTGGAGCAGCACTAATCTTTCTCCTTTTAGGGTATGTCAGTACATTTACAGTCTATGATAAGTTGCCCTGCATTGAAGGGTTTACAACCATATGTATATTTCTGATTTTTTGGGACACATACAGGGCATGTTAAAAACCAGAAGTCCATTGTTCAATCAATCAAGTTAATCCTGGTGCTCCTTGATAACTATAGCTATCGCATTTCAGAGTGATTTTATTGGATATTACTGGGATTACTTGTAGTAGCCACTCAGTCTAGACAGGGGTTTCTATTACAGTGAACACAGACAAAAGGGTAAGAAATATTAATGCCCAACATCCATTAACCATGCACAAACTGCATATCAGGGAGTGGATCCTGTTCACTTGGCTGTGGTTCCCCCTCTCTTTTGTATATCTCTCAGGAGGGCACTGGCTTTTTCTTAATTAAAAAGAAACAGGTTGCCTTAATAAAGGGAGTCTGGGGGGAAGAGCTGCTTGAGAAGAGCTTTGAGAGAACTTGGTCATTTGGAAGTTAGATCCTTTGATGAACTGTCCCAGTACGGAAAGGTGCAAGTGTTTCGGCCCAAGAGCTGTCTTCAGAATGGCTTTCTCTTGACCTTTCTGTAAGATGGGAGTAGGGTCATGGTGATCTTTGTTATGAGCAGCTTAAAGTTGGATCTCAGAGGACCCTGTTGTTGCAAGAAGTGTGGTGAAGTTGATTTCAAGACTGTCATCAAGGCTGGCTAAAATTATCCTACTTGTTGTCTCTGAAACAAACCCATTTAGAATGACAAGCGCTCCAGGAATGCTGCTGCTTGACTAAATGTGATGTGGCAGTGCCATGTAGTTCCCACCACCCCCTACAAGACAAGTCTGCTAAGTTAGGGCAGTTGGTTGATTAAAATTAGGCCTCGTTAACAAGGCACTGAGTGAAGTGGCAAAGTTAAACTCTAAAGCATTTCAAAGTCTCATTTTATGCTACTCCACATACTCAAACTCATAACATGGGCAAACATTGTAATGCTGCCTAGACCATGTGCTGTGTTACAGATCCTAGTTTGGATATGGTGCATCATAGACTGGTTTGGGTTGGAAGGGACCTTAAAGCTCATCCAGCTCCAACCCTGCCACAGGCAGGGACACCTTCCACTGGAGCAGCTGCTCCAAGCCCCTGTGTCCAAGCTGGCCTTGAACACTGCCAGGGATGGGGCAGCCACAGCTTCTCTGGGCACCCTGTGCCAGCGCCTCAGCACCCTCATAGGGAAGAACTGCTGTTGGTTGGCACAGCTCAAAAGTAGGTTTGGTGGCTCCCAGGTCCCCCCTCCAGGCAGAGGAGAATGAGCCATGTGGTTGGTTTGGTTTATTTTTCCTGTGAGGCAGGAGTTGTGTTTATATCCCTACTTTATGAGATGGAAATGTTACCATCATGAAATTAAGGGCCCAGTTTATCAAACTGTGCAAGTACCTTATTCTCTGGGTTGTATTAATCAGCAGTTATGTTCTTAACATAGTTATTAATGTATTAAATGCATAAAACCTCTGGAGCAGGGCAGTGCAGTCGGGTTCCCTCAAATTTTAGGCTTTCCAATGAATGTTTCCTCTTGCTGTGTATGTTTTTATCCAGAAGCTGAAGGTCTGTTTGTCCTGATACACTTCCTCCCTTGGACTCTCGCTGGTAATAAAGCAGGTACTTCTAAGTTATTTCTCATAGCAGCATCAAAAAGAAGTGGGAAGCGTCGATTTCTGCTCTCATTTCCAGGAAGATAATCATGAGTGGTGTGTTTTGCATCCTTGTTTTGAACGCAAAGCCTTTCAGATAAGTCCATGGCATCAGCCTTCTCCATGCAGTCAATGGATAGGCCTAAGGTATTGCTTGGAGAACAAAACCCACCCCTCCTTGCAATAGATTTCCTTATTTTCTTGCAGGTGTGTGCATTGGATGTGGCAATTCTTGCTGTGTCCTCTGCTATATGGTGGAGGATGATCCAAAGAAAGAATCTGGTGTGCTGTTAGAGTCTGGGAAGAACAGGATTAGAAAATCTCCCCTATGGAAACACAGCCTTTGTCCCTGGTGTTTTGCCAAACAGCATAACCTGGCTCTATTGAGAGGGTTGAATTATTGCTGTGTAGCTTTAAAAATACAGTATTGAATCATCCCTATAATTTGAGGCTATTTTTTAATAAGCATTTTCTCTTGCCTGTGGTTCTCTCTGGTTTAAATGTTCTCAACTTCTTGGTCAGATAAATAACAGCCTAGAACAGTGCTTCTAGGAACAGATGATGCTGGGTGATGTCTGGGGTTTCTGTGGCTTTCACCACCCTTTAGAAGGCTTGGGCTTATGTGTGTGCTCTTCAAGGAAACAGAACAACTTCAGAAGGTTTTAGCTGAAACATCATTTAAGACAGTTTGCAACCTCCCCTTTGATTGTGGGAGCTGATGTGAGGGTTTCTCTTTACTCTGAATATAACTGAGCTTTCTCGATCTGTGTATGCCTACCCATGGCTTTACTTTATTCTTTCATACTTTCCTCTGTCTTTGCTTCCTTGTTGCTTATCCATTCTTTCATGTCTCTGTGCTCCTCTCACTGTTTCTACTTCGCCGTTTCTCTTCCCAGTTCTGCAGTTCAAAATTACCTTATCTAGAACTGTTCCATCCAGCCCTGGCAAAAGTCAGCTCCTTGTCAAGGCCAAATTATGCTCTTGATCTAATGTGGAGATCGCATCTCATCTCAGATGTGCCTACATTAAAAGGGACAGCACTATAGAAATGCTGGAGATGAGGGCAGGGAAGCTTGGAGGAGTGTGCCATGGAATGTCCCTGCTTCACTTCAGGCTTGTTTCCACAGGGCTATCAACAGCTGAGGGAGGATGATGAGGCGTGAATGAGAGCTGGAAGAAGCCGTGCGGAGAACACAGCTCAATGTCTCGGATCTTCTGGAGACAGAACATGGGTTCGTATGCTCTGGGTCTGTGGGATGTGGGATGCACAAACTCAAGGCCTGGGTTTTATTAAAACATAGCTGAGGGTGGGAAAGTGACCGGGCCTGAAAAAGCAGAACCAGATTGGTCCTTAACATGCAGTATCTGAAGGTTTTTGGCTGATTCCCACTGGCTTGTGGATGAGGTCACTGCTTTAAGGAAGCTGGAAACAAGGAAGTTTCCTCCTTGTGCCAGATCCTCTTTGATCCCTTTTCTCTTGCCTGCTGAATACCCTGTGAAGCCTGGCCCTGTGGTGTCAGTGGATGACAACCACCAGGAACTACCTGTAGCGATGTGGGATTAACTGTTGTGGAGGATGACTTAAAATCCTGAGATTTCCCCTTTTCTGCCCATATGATGCTACTTGACAAATCCACTGCTTGACTGTGCTGTCACCTCCCCTCAGTTCCCACTTCCCAGCTGTGTAGATCACCTCTGGAATTTAGGGAGCAAAATGTTCTTCAGATCTAGAGGCAGTGAACTGCATTGATTTATGTGGCCTCTATCTGTGCCATGAGTTCTTCCATATGCCATTACTTCCCAAATGCCACTTGGGTTCCTGCAAAGGGAGCAATCGATGGGACAGTGTACTAATGGCATTAACTTCGCATCAAGGCATTTTCAGTGATGTGGGCACTTTGGAAGTTACAGGCTCTGAAGGAGGTAATAGTCATCTGTGGGAAAAGCTGACTAATGCTGGCTCTTTGGCCATTTGGCCGGGAGACCCTGGCTGTACAACTTCAGGCACTTTAAGGAAGGCTGAAGATGTAGATGTTTAAATGGTAATTAATAACAGTTTTCATCTCAGTGATTCTCCTGGCAAAACTCTTGCTTTAACACAGGCTTTCAATAAAGCTTGGCCATCTTAAACTTTCCTTTTCAGCAGAAAAGCGCGTTTAAAGTTTCAGATTTAGAAGCTATTTCAGGGGTGCTTTGTCCCAAAAGCAAGTTTTTATTAACATTTAGTAGCTGGACTGATGGCTTCTAGGTAAAAACATGTCTCTTTTGTTTGCTGTGCTTGCAGCTGTTGAAGTTCTTTGTTTTGCTTCATCTAAGTATCTTTTATCATCTCATAACCATAAGAGAGAAAGGGGGGAAAATGCCTCCAACATCACCAATAGAGAGAACTTGGTTTTAGTCTCTTGCATGGCTCTTTGTATTGATGTGGGAAAGATCTGGACAGGTACCAGGGTGCTGGGGAGAAGAGGATGCTTTGTAATACAGTAAATGGGGATGGTCAAACTCTCCACTGTGCTTCACAAACTATCATTAGGTATGTAGGCAGAGGATGGTCAAGTCCACCAGGCCTTTGTGTAGGAGCAATGTGCCCTTAATCCTTATCTGTTCTGTGACCAATCTGCCAGCAACAGGGCAAAGTGCTCCAATATATAAACGTGTTGGGATAGAGGTTTCTTGTTTAAGTTACGTATGAGGTCCTATGGAGACAGTAATGGCTGTGGTGGGAATCCTCATAGGTGCAGCTGGGTTTGGAGAGATGAGCAACAGCAAAATAACCTGAGTAATATGGACTATTCAAAGAGAATAATTTAGGGGAAAACACATTCACGTATGAATTGAGTGGGTAAAATGCCTTTCTGGGATGTGGCTCATCCTATTGCCACATTCCTGGATGCCTCTCACTTCTCTAGGAAGAAGTTAGCAAAGGGAGCAAAAGGAAATCAGGAAGTTAATCTCTTCCCTAACTAGTTGCTGTATCTCTTTACCGGTTTAGCACTTCTGGGGCATATATCCATGTAGGAACCCCAGTTGTAGCTCTTTTTATGTGTATTGACTTAGTGGAGTGCAAACATGTTAAAAAGTTCACTTTCTCCTTTATATGAGTCTATAAAAAAGCTCTTAAAATGGAGTCATAGGGTTTCAATGAGACAAATGAATGATCAGCTGAGGCCTAACAGTCCTTCCCAATGGATTAGGTGCTGTAGTGTGAGAAACTCTAGGATGCTAATCCGCCTGGTGAGTTTTCATGCCTCCAGCGCTATGTAATGACACAGAGTACAGTGATGCCTCCAAGTTATGATGGAATAGGTGAGGAGGATGCAGTAATAGCTATCGCTTGTGATACTTGAGTCCTGTTAAAACTCTGTTTGCAGAAGTCTCCAGGCAGCAGCGATTTCTTATGCATTTATGGGAACTTGAGTAAAACTAAACATACACACACTAGCTTGGAAATGTTTCTAACAGCTCTTTGGACACAGTAATGTACAGATCTAATTGTAAACACATGCACAAGCAGATCAGTGTGTGTTTTCAATGCCTGCTTTTAGGAGCAGTAACACGTTAACGTATTTTCTGCGTTTTGCAAATGCGCTGCAGAATTGCAGCCTAATAAACTTCCCTTTATATGTTCTTCTCAACTGATGACACGGGTAGAAAATCAAGATGGTTTCCAGTTGGGATTTAGGAAGCTGGAAGACACGACAGAAGCGTTCCTAATGGGACATTTCAGCACAAACTTGAACTCACACGGAGTTATCCACAGTCAGCTCTCCAGTGAGGAATGGATCCGTTTACAGCGCTTCCTGGGGAAGGGATCGATCCCACTGCCAGAGCTGTAAAACACACATTTGCTGCAATAGCACAGAAGCAGGTCGCAGCTTCCCAGAAGGGATCGCTTACTGCACAGAGCTGCTGCGCTTTAGTTCTGCACACTTGGGAATCTTGTTGTCCTGTCACTTAATGCAGGCGTATGAGTGCTGTGTTTGCATTCTGCGCTGGTTGCTGAGATCACAAACATGATCAGCGCTGGGAAATGGAGGAGAACAAGCAGGGTAATTCCTCTCCATGTCTTTCTAGGGCTGGTATTGATTTTTGGGAAGATAAAGAGCAAAACTGAAGTGTTTGGACACAGCCCCCAGGACAGTGCTTTCTACAGGCTTCAGTGAGCATCAATAGGAAGCACCTGAGCTAGTGCTGAAGTGATTAACTAATAGCACAGAGCTATTAGGAAATCAACATCCATCCCTGGCACAGCTGCTTCAGGAATGCTGCCAGGAGCCAGTAGCTGAAAGCCTCCCTAAAAACAACAGGACAACACTATTAAATGCCTGGAGTCTTAAATGGTTAGTAGCTTGTCAAGGTGACATGCTTGTGGTCTTTATTGAAGTGCAGGCTGAGAGATACCCTATAGACATGAGGAACCAATGCAGTTTGTGAGCACTTCTGCTGTCATTACAAGAACAAAATGTTATCTGCATAATTATGAAGCTATATTCTGATAGGGATTCTTATTTAAGCCTGTTACATGCTCCAGCAAAGCAGAAAATCCCTTTCTAAGCACCGTTAATAATGGAGCATTAAGAATACACTGTTTTATTTTCTTTCTTTATATGCATCTATTTACTTTCAAAACAACTGCTTTGGTGCTTTCTAGGGTTTCTTTCTCAGGTGCTGGAGAGGTCTTTTCCCTGGACCTGGAAACAAGAAGGAATGTCTCTGCAATCACTTCCGGTCATATTCCCTGTGCCTTGTTGGGAGCATCCCTCTTCCCTGTGCAGCCCATGGTAGGGCCTGGGACAGGGATTTAGGTGGGTGATGTAGTGAGGGGAGTATATTGGCTCTAGGCGAAGTGCATGGGCCAGGGGTGGCTGATGATGTTCAGAGATTGCTTTTGGTAAGGATCAAACTGCATTTTCTTGTGGAGAAATTAACAATGTTTAGTAGGGGATTTGGCAGCTTTAGGTTAATGGCTGGACTTGATCTTAAAGGTCTTTTCCAACCTAAATGATTCTATGATCCTGTATCATGCTGGAGGACTAAAATACCTCTGATTTTCCTGCAGCAATCGTAGTAGAGTCCATGACCATGTCCTCAGGGTTGTTCCAAGCACGGGCTCACAGCTGGGCAGTGCCTTCAGTGATGGTAGGGCTCTCCTGGAAATGTTCCTTGGTGGGACTAAGAGGGCTTTTCAGGCTGTGCTGACCCAGCCCTGCCTTCTCCAAACCCAGTGAGTAAAGGTGCAGCATCCTTGTGTGTAGAGCTGTGATGGGTTTGGGAAATACAGTGTCCTTTGCAATGAAAAGGGAAGGGAAGGAGTGTGAACCCTACAAAGGGAAAGAAGGCAGGCAAGAGGGAAGGGTGGATGGGTAATTCCTGGTGATTAAAGCTTCCTGGAGGCAACCCCAGTTCTTGAGCAGAACCTGCCTGGCTGCTCCTTCCACTGGTGCTGCTTGTGCACACCGGATGCATTGGCAGAACAAACAGCCAAGGATAATGAGAAATGGCCACCATCAATCAGGCTTTGCTTGTTGAGCCACTGGGAATTTGTACCTGGAGAGGCTGAGGAACTGGTCCTGCATTTAGTGCTGTGTCCAGCTGAGATGTGGTCAGACAGACAAGAGGCAACCAGTCCAAGGAGCCTGGCTTCCTCCAGGGATTCCCGCACTGCAGAGCCCTATAGCTGGTTCAGCAGGCTAACCCACGCCTATTCCACTTCATACAGCTTGCTGCTGGGATCCATGGGTGTATCTCCCCAGGTCTGTTAAGGCACAGCAGTGAATTAAGCAGTAGAAAAAGAAGGCAGAATGAAACCCTTTCCTCAGCTGGGCTCTTGAAGAACATGTTAACATTAAGTTTCACAAGTATAACATTAAGTTATGTAAGTATAACATTAGCATTATGTGGCTTTATTATGGACACGTAGCCACTTGGATTTAAAGGTCAGTGGCTAAATGGTGCGAAGGGGAGAAGGGAAAGCATCTCTTCCTGTCTCTTTTCCTGCGTCAGTACAAAGGATGACTAATGACACCAGGAACAGCTGCAGTGCACTTGAAACCATGGGAGACCAGCTGATTCCTACCATGCTTCCCAGGCAACAGGCATCACCTGCCACCTGCCAGGTAAAAACCAGGCTCTGTGCTTTGTCCAAGTCATTAGAGCCCCCTTGGAGAGCAGAAAGCAGGAACAAGCTTTGCTTCATTGCTTAAAGAGCTCCTCAAGAAGGGACAAAATACCTGGGATCAACGTTTCAGTCCAAGGTAATATTTACTTGGGTGCTTAAGACTTTGTGAAATGCCCCGCAGGTCACGAGCCATTCGTCCTGCTGTGTGTTTCCCTTTAAGAAGGTGCTTGTAAGTACTACTGGAACACATGTGGGATGAGGGGTTGCCATGGCAAACAGGTCTTGGCACTATTTAAGATAGGGTTTTATAGCAGGGCAGAATAAATAAGCATGTTAAAGCCACATAGAGTAACTTGTTGGCACATACATTAATGCTCCCAAGGGCTGCAATAACTTAAGCACCCTCCCTTTAAACATTTTTCAGTGTTTTTTTCTCTTTTATTGACTACATGCATTTAGTATTAGGGTGAGGAATGTCCCATTTCCACCCCTTTTTGAAGTGAGTGATTGAGGCAAAAAAGGGGGACTGTCTAATAAACCAGAAAGGGGCATTGTTCACGGACAAGAAGGGCAATTTTCCCATTCCTGACATACATGAGGATAAGCCAGAGTGAGACCTGGCTGCGCACTAAATCCTGACTTTAGGTGGAGTATATTGGCCTGTTTGTATTTCTGATGGAGCCTGAATAACCAGCAAGAGTTTCACACCATTGACTGCTGCCTCTTCTGTGCCAAGCTCATCTCCTACCACATCACAGCAGCAAGCTGGTTACTCCGGCTTTAGTCATCTTATGAACCACTTGTTCTGTTCCCAGTTTGGCTCCCAGTTCACACCAGTGAGTCCTGTTGGGTCTGGAAACACTCTCAGCTTTGAGGAAGTGCTGCAAGGAAGCAAGAGGCAAATCTGTGCATGTAAGAGGGCTCAGGGTTGTGATGCTCTTAAAGGTGAACATAAATTGCACTTTATAATGAAAGCTCCGGTTTAAGAAGAGTTATTAGTGCATTAGGCTGGGCTTTATTAGCTCGGAGGTTTCGGAGCCATGTGGGAGGTGTGACACTGGCTCCCTCTTCTGTGGGAAGCAGTAACTTTCCTGGTTTGGAGAAGGTTAAAGCTGCCAACACAGGCGAAGTGGACAAGGTCTCCCCCATCCCCTCCCACTTCTGGTCACCAGTACAAAGCACATCAGTGCAGATGGGGTCAGATAACACAGCTGGAGGGCGAGTGGTCCAGTTGCATCATCCCCTGCAGAGCAGAGGATGGCTGAGGCTGTCAGTAATTGATTTCTGTTAAAAAACTAAGGAGCCAGTGAGCGGATGGAGCTGGTCCTCCTCGGTTTGCTGGTGAGAAAGTTACCTGGGAGAAAAATCTGGTTTTACCGGTTTATTAGGAAGAGGATCTTCCCTGTGAGGGTGCTGAGGCGCTGGCACAGGGTGCCCAGAGAAGCTGTGGCTGCCCCATCCCTGGCAGTTCAAGGCCAGGTTGGACACAGGGGCTTGGAGCAAGCTGCTCTAGTGGAAGGTGTCCCTGTCTGTGGCAGGGGTTGGGACTGGGTGAGCTTTAAGGTCCCTTCAACCCAAACCAGTCTATGATATTCTCTATGGTTTCAGGATAAAAGCTGTAATGTATTTTGCCTTTTGTCTCATTGTAAGGCTTAGGCCAATCACCACAGCTACTTGTTTCTCCTAAACTTTCCTGTATGCTTGGCAATTGCTGAAGCTAGCTCAGGCCTGTGAAACGGGGAAGGAAGCAGAGCAGCTTATTTCATGAAACATACATGTTTAGCATGGCACACTGATAGCTTCATTTGAATTGCAATTTGATGAATAAGAGAGTTCACAAGGGAGGGATAGGGCCTGGAGAGAGAAGAAAGAAGAAGAGAGAGGTGATTTTATGTCTGTAAAGGTGTCTCTGGGGTATAACCGGAGTTGAAGACCTACCCATTTCCTTACAGCTGTTTGGATTTGCTGGCAATTAAAGCCTAGTGGAGCTGTCAGGGGCTGTTGACAAATACATTATAAGCAACTTAGGTTAAGTGAAAGTTACTTAGAATTAATCCATCCCTGCACAAGGCTCCTGTTTCAGTTCACAGGAATGTGCCAGGAGGAATTCGTACGATCCTCACCACGTTCGGAGAACCTCCTCAAGGTGGAAACTTGCAAATAGGGCTACTGTAGTATGTAATGAGAAGCTGCAGGGCTTTCAATTATCCCACATAGTCTGTCTCTTTGCAACTTGACTGACAGTTAATTATGCTGGTGCCATTTTTTTTTGGCAGTGGAATTTAATCTCCCAGATGGAAAGCAAATCAATCTGCCCATCGCTGCAGCTGAGGCATACATTGGCTCAACTTTAATTTATTCTCCTAAGCCCAAGAAGGCTCTCTTCATTTCAAGGTACAAGAATATCACATTTCTGCTGTTAACCAGGCTGGTGGAAAAGTGTGGAAGAGCTGGGATTTCATAGGCTATGCTGGGAAACGTTGTTGCTCCTTCCTCCGCATCCGGAACCAGCGGCATCCTGTCCTCTTGATTCCTGTTCGTGGAGTCTGACAGGGAAGAAGCATTTATGAGCAGGTTGCTAGTGATAATGGTTAAACATGAGTTGTGGAGGCATTAAGTAGGATTCTATGCAGGAATGAACTAAATCTCTGAAGAACTTGACACGAGAAGGAATCGGTGGCAATTTTCAAGCGCTTTAGCCAGTGTGCAATAGCCCGGCTCCCCTTGGGTTTCCTGTCAGGGATAGGGAAACAATCCTCTACTTACCTGTGCTCTTCAGATCTATCAATTATGCTGCTCCCTCCGAGCTGCTGTTACAACTTTAGGCATTACTATCCTCTGTAAAATCATCACAGAGTATGTGACTGGTTGCCACTTGCTACTGACCTGATCCTCAAGTACCTGGGCACCTGCAGCTCCTGTCGGTGGGAATTTTTTCAGGCTAGAAACCCTGTTTTTAGCTAGGATCAAGGGGGAGGGAGCTCACAAGAACATGGGGTCAATGGCTGTTGGGAAATCAGAGCCTTGTTGTTCTGCAGACTTCTGTCTGTTCTGTTTAGTGCTGTTTCAGGCTGGTATGGTACTGATGTTTTTCCCTTTCGGGACACTTTGATTTCTTAATCTGTTGGGTTATTCGATGCATGTACTCTGGTTTTTGGAGCCTTTACAAGTAGAAAGGTTCCCAATTCCCCTTTTTATTGGAAAAGGCATTTCTAAGAGTGTTTTGCTCACACCTAATGAATCTGATTCTCTTTCTCACACTTGTACAAAACCACAGCTGTTTTACTGGCTCTTCCTTAGTACATTCAGAGGCTGAAGGGTTACAAGCTCTTTTACCTAGCTCTTAATACCCATATTCATATTATGCTTATTATGTTGATGCTGCTCCTAATAAGCCCTTGAATGACACTTTAATTACAATGAAATCTTGTACATGGAAGCGTTTATTCATGATGAATCTCTGGAGAACAGATGCTGTGATGCTGTCCCATCACTTCTGCGCTGTGTGATGTATTTCTGCAGTGTGGTAGTTGAGGGAGCCTGTGCGATGGCCTTGCAGTCTGCAGCAGGAAAATCATGCAGTAGGTGATCAGAGCACTAATTAGTCTGTGGGAAGTGGTTAATACCTGAGGAAATTCAGTGCAGGAGCAACTGAATGTGGGCTTTGGAAAGGAATGTCCTGTGTGTTTGAGGTTATAAATGCTGCTTCAAGCTGCAGGTATTCTGTTGAAAGTGTGTATGTAGCACATGGAAATTCAAATCACCTGGAAAGAACCAGCAAGATGGAGCATCATGAACCCCATCACTGTCACCAGATGTTCGGACTTAGCATTTTGGTAAATTTAGGGTTACATCAGACCATGGCAAAGCTTGGCACATCAGGACAAGAAGGTGGCCAAACAAGGACCAACCCCAACAGCAGCTATGGAAGTGTGGTTAAGACTTTTCCCAGTTCCATCCCTGTTCGTGGCCTAGGGTTCCCATTTCCCCATGCATTCAGATGAGCAGGTAGCAATCAGCAGCACTGCCCTGCACTTCTCACATTGGAGTCTTCAATGGTACATATTATCATCAGCTTTAAACTTCTAAAATTATTAAGAACAAAACTGAACATCCAAAAGGCTGATACTCGGCAAGGAGCTGAAGGAAAGGCAGTGGGGTTTGTTACTGGATCTTAAATGAATTGTGAAGTCTGGAGGGCTGATTTCAGTGGGATGTAGCATGAGGCTGAAAGCCTCCCCTGTCCATCAGCACACTAACCAGCCAGGAGCCTCATCAGCATTACTCCTAGCAAATAATCCACCCTTCCCAAATCGTTTCAGGTGAGTAAAGGTTACACAAATGTTGTTCATAGCTCCTATTTTCAGGATTAAAGGACGGACTTCAGGGGAGCAAGGATTCAGAGAGCTACAGCATGGTTATTAGTTCTCTTCTTTAGTGGGGGAAATGACCCCCAAACTTGGGTTTTTGCCTGCTTCCTCTCTAGGGCACAGCCAGGCTTCTGCTGGGAGCTAATTGCAGCTACACCCAGCCTGGCAACCAGGCCAGGAACAGGGCAGTGTAATTACACATATCACACAGGCTGACAGCTTGGGGTGAGGGGAGCTTCAGAAGGATGATGGGCTGCAAAATCAGAGGGAGCTTCTAAAATTACCCAATTTTTGGTGCACCCTAAGGACAACATTACAATGAATTTTTGTACTTGGAAACAGTTGACTAGAAGCAGGGAAGTGGTGAGAGCAGGATTTGAAACTGAGTTGAAAATCCTGTTGGCCATAAAATGCTTTTAATATTTTAATGCCTTGAAACAGTTAAAGAATGTGTATTTTAACTACTGTTATCAGGTAAGATCCATAATGAAAGAAAGAAAATGAGTATGAAAATGAGCTGTAAAGGCATTTTAACTGGGGTTTTGCTGGATGTGGCAATCCCAAAGTGCAATTAGTATATTTCATTTGCAACTGGATCTTGCATGTTTATCTGTGACAAGCAAAATGCAAGAGAGATTCCCAAAGCAATGTTGTCCTGGCTGCAGTGCATGTTAGGAGGAATTCCTTCTCTTTTTTTCCTTATTATGCACATAACATGGTATAACACTTTTCAGGTTCTTGAATATATGCCATAACCTACTTGGGCTGCCCTGTGTGGCTGAGTTTGAGCATGTTCTCAGATCTCTGCCTTTCTTGACAGAGCCTGCAGCATCCTGGAACACAAAAGGGCTTCTTCAGGCTGTGGGGAAGGTAGGTGAAGACTGATGGAAAGGCTGGGTCAGACTGGCTCATCCTCTGTGTACAGTGACTACAATACAGAGGCAAAACATAGGCCACAGTTACCTGTTAGGATAGGAAGAGAGACTTCTTGGAAGTGGTTGGGCTGTGGTGTGGCCCGCCAGGGAACATCAAAGAAGCATCTTCCTTGTTGAAGGTGTTGCAAAGAGTCCTTGCTAGCTGGTTTTTGCTTGCTCAGGGTTATATACAAGCTATAGAGTAAACGCTACAGTGCAAAAGACTGAGAGCTGTAACCTGTATACACATTTTGATATGCACATTCCTTCTGCGTTAAAAATCCCCTTCTGTGCTGAAAACATTAGGACCCTTCTCCCACCAAGTGCTCCCTGAGGCACCCGCTCAGTTGTGCTTTATTTTCCAATCCTTTTAGTGACACCTAGTGCGACCTCTGGGAAGTGCAGTTTTAGTTTTCCTCACAAGAATCCACGCCACTGCAGTAACACGCTTCAAAATTAAACAGAAGTCCTTTAGCTACACATCTTTAGTACTTGGTATTCCTGAGCTAACTGAACAGTCAGTTGGCTTTGGTCCACTCATTCCTGAGTGGCTGTGAAATCTCTTTCATCAATGATGAAGTTGTCCACAGAGATGGAAAATGTGTGCCTCCTCCCTCAAAAGCAGGCTAAAGACTTCAAAGGAAGAGCTTCCTCCTCTGAGTGAGCATTCCCAGGCAATGGCTTTTGGAAGTGCAACCTCTTCTTTCTCACAAAACTAAGTGGCTTCTGTAAGGGTTTATGTTGGTATGGATTTCAGCTGTGTGAATGATACAGCAACCAATACAAACTGGGCTCATAAATGCTTGGAAAGAAATGCAGAATGGCTTCAAACAGGCCAATATTAAATGGCTGGAACTAGTTAAAAATTCCTAGGCCTTGCTTGGGCTAAAAGACTTCAACCTCCTAAGCTAAGCCACCCCTGAAGTCAGATGCTGAATAGAAGGATCCAAAGCACCAAGTGGAGAAAGCCCTGAACAGAGCATCTGTGAGCATTCATGGGTCCAGCCAGCCCAGGTGAAAGGCTCAGCATCACCACACACAGTTTCAGGCTACCAGTTCTGACCTGTCCCTCTCACAACTAACTATCCACTTAGAAAAGAAAGGCTTAAGGTCAAAATTAATCCAAGTACACCACCAGCACCAGTTCAAACATTTTACTAAATCAATTCACACAATCTCAAAATTGTAAATATAATTAAGGACAACAGGGTTTCTGTATCTGGGTTTTTCTCTTCCAGGTTTCTCATTAAGACAATAAACAAACACAAATTAGGTTTATAGCATCTGTTCTTTTAAAAAATGAAAGGAACGCCACTCAATGTATCGATAAAGTACCACAACACAGTTACAAAATAGGGTTGGCCTGTTTCTGTCACAAGTAAAAGACTACGTACTCCTACCAGCTTTCTGCCTCAATCCAGACTTCCTTAAAATAAAACTATAAAATCTCCTAGATTACACTAAGGTCAGACGATGCCTGGTATACAGTGCATTAACAGCAGTAATGCCAACTATCAGTGCCAACAGAAAAGTTTAGAAAGTAAAAACAAAAAACCCCCAAACAAAATAAAAACCAACAAAAATCCACCTTTATTCCCCTAGATGAGCAAAATTCAAAATAAGGGGTGCTCTGCTCCACAATGAGTTAAGGATTTGGGAAGGATGAGGAGGGGAAGAAGGGGGGGCTGGTACTGCAGCTTTCCAGGCTTAGTTGGCATCTAGTTTGGCCATTTCCTGAACGTAGATCCCTATACTCTCGCTGTCAAAGAGCACGAAGTACACTGTCTTGATTGAAGAGGACATTGTTGACACAAAGTAGCTGGAGATGGCTTTCAGGATCAGCTGAGCAGCGGTTTGCTTTGGGAAACCATTCCTAAGAGAGGCAAAAAGAAGAAAGGAGAATCAAGACTTGCTGACCCAGCTTTGGATAGGGCAACCTTGCAGGAAATGTGCCAACTTCTCTCTACCACTGCATGGTAAATATCACTGCAAGGCTCAGTGGTTATAGCCTGGATTAGAAGCTGAAAACTTGTTTGTTTAGACTTAAAATATCCAAAATTCCCAAAGTATGGATACAGAATCTACACACTTTAATGGGTTGAACCTTACAATATCTGATGGGTCAATTATTCTCATTTAACAGTCAGGTAAACCAACAGCCTGAAGGGGTCAGGAAGCAGCATATATATCAGAGTTGCAGAGCCAAGCCTGCCCTGAAAGCAAACCAATCATTAAAGAAGAATAAAAAGGGACAGAGAACTTGATAGAGAAAATTAAGCATGAAAATATAGAGTACAAAATGGTTTTACCACTACTAACGGTTAATAATAGAGCACAGCAATTTAGAAGTTATTTGTATAGCCTTGCTGCAGACTGGAAAGGAAAAGAGAGTGAGTTCCAGTAGTTTGGTAGCAAGAAACAACTCTGGCAGCACCCTGATCACTTCAAACATGGTAGCACAAGTAAAGCAGCCTGAGTGATGCGGAGAGCCTCCTGGGCCACATCAAGCCTTGTCTGGATGGATCAGTCTAACTTTACTGGGCTTGGGAAGCAGAAGTAGCTGTGTCAGGTCTGACCTAAGGGACCTGGTAGCTTTTCTATAAGCCAGCCTCAGCATCACTTCCAACACTCCTTACATCCTTTTTAATTACAGGCTGATTCAATGTAAGTGCAGTCCTAAGGAAAAGATCTTGAAAGCCATCTGCTTCATATTAGCTGCAGAGATCTGAAAATCAGAGGCCTTTCTACTCCTCCAGCTTCTGCCTCCTCCTGGAGAAGCCACAGACACACAGAATAACCCTCGCTGCTTTCCTGGAGGACAAAACTGTGCATGACTGAATTTCAAAGCTCACTGCCCAATTTTGAACCGCTTCTTACAAGCTTTTTCATATTTTTATCCAGCAACCCTTGGTCCAGAAGTCTTATCTAATCTCAGAACAGGTCAAGCACAAGTAGAACGGTCTGAACAAAGCCATGACTTGAACTCTAAGTTTTATAGGTCATGGCAAACTCCTGGAAACTACACTGAATGAGGCCAAAGCTCTGCTGCTGCATTACCCATGAAGTACTGCTGCCCACTGACTGGGGTTTCACGGCAGCCCAAGTCCAAGAGCTCCCCAAACCACAGTGAAGCATGCTGCAGCAACGAGACCGAAGGAGATGGGACACAACCACTGTTACGAGTGGGACCCACACAGAATCAGAATGAGCCCATTGAACATCACCTGGCTCTTCATGCACTTACAGATCCACAGTGGTCAATACTCCCCATTATAAAGCATGTAGTATTAATACTGATTCACAGATTACACAAGCGGCTGAGTTTCTCAGGGTTTCCTCAGCAATTCCAAGAAGCTGGGCTAAATCCACCTCTGGCACTAACAGGCACCACATCGCTTAGCATTTGCTCACTGAAGCACCACACTGATCATAAATGCTGTTGTAGTCTCCTTCTCATTACATGCTGCAAGACACAAAATGAGAAAGGCAACCGGCTGTGTCATGGCCCACTTACTGCACATTACCTTACCATAAAATATACTCCGAGAGCAATGCTGTAGTAGTGCTGCCTGTAATGTGATATTATACCTGCTGCCTGAAGATAATGCTCGTTATATTTCAAAAATGATGTCATGAAATAGCTCATGCTATTTCTTTCTTTTCTGAAAATGACAATTTATCTTTTACTGAAGGAGGAAAAAAAAAAAAGGCAAAAGGCATTGTGAAAAACCCTTGTACTCTTCCAAAGCCAAATGAGCTGGTCAGGGAGAATCAGCTGGGTGACAAGTTAATCAACTGAGGGCATAGTTTTGACATAGGAGCTGCTTCCCACTGTCAGCTTACTTAGAGAACAAGACACAGACTTAGCATGCCTCCACAGCTGATCCCTTGCTAGCTACTTATGAATGCTGTATCCTGACAAATACTGAACAGATCTTTAAGGAATTTTTAATCCTGAGCAGGAATTGTTATGCAGGCCAGAATCAAAACTGGGATATGCGCTGCTATTGAATTGCTCACAGAGGACACAAGTCATACAGCTGCCATTTCAGCAGCATGGTCACCACAGGGCAAGTCAAAGAGCAGCAGCCTGGTCAGAAGGAGGCATGCACATGGGGAAGCCAACAATGTAATTGCTTAGGATCAAACTCCCAAAAGAAAGGAGGGAGTAGAAAAATGAGAAGGAAGGTGCTGACCATGGGGCCATGTGTGGGCTGCAAGGAACAGAAGCCTCTTGCACTGATCTAGTGGTCCGAGTTAAATTCCTGTGAAAAGGCAATGTGAGGCTTTACCAAGCTAGTGTCAATTCAGATCAAAGTCAGAGCCTCAGGATGAAATCCCTACTTCAACAATGGTTTTATATTCAATCCCTAACTCTCCCTTTTCTCCTGCTGGCCCTACCAGGCTGAACTCCAGGCTACCTCTGCACCGCACCCAGCTTGTGCTTTCCACAAGTTGGCTGTAGCTAAGCATCTGGCCCACTGAACGCTGCAACTATGTGATTTTATTTCCCCCCATGATTTATTTGAACTGCCCTCATGTAATCCCATTCCTCAACTATAAAAGAGAATGAAACTGTTTATGTGGGTTTATTGGGTGATGTCTGCTTGACAGATGTCTGTACTAGAGCAGCTGCATACATGTGGTATCTCTGGCATTTGCTGTCTTTAAAAGCTTGACTTTTATTTTTCTTTTAATGCGTCTGACTTCATAAAGACAAGTCAAGAGCACTGTCAGAATATATTATGTTCTCTCCAAATTTAATTTATGCTTAAGTATCACTAATTAAGAGGAAAAGGAAAATACACAACCTCATCTATTTTTCAAGGCCTTTTGATTCCTCTCCATCGTTTAAAAGCACCACTTCAACTGGCTTGAGCAAGAACAATGTGCACATGCCAAGTGGAGGACTTCGCCTCAGATCTTGCCTGTCAGTAATCAGGTTTTATAACAGAATGTGAATCTAATGATCAGGGTTTCATCATCTTCCAGTACCAATCAACTACTTCACAATAAGGTTTGGGAATGATTCTTCCCTGGGAGCTCTCCAGGAAAAACAGGGAAGATACTTTACATAGTCTTGCTTTTAGATAACCAATTCCATAGTTGCCCTACAGGCTGTGGAGGAATAGAGTTTCTCCCAAAAGCAATTCAAAGCTTCTCTTTGTACTGACTAGCCCATGAACCTCACAGCTAATTCAACACGTTAGTACAAACCCTCTGCTATATTCCCCTACAGTTGCACAAGGTTTGCTCCTGTTACCCTCTTAAAAAGCCTCTCATGCAAATTAACCTTACTTGGAGCTTTGACTCACACAAGTTGCTTAAATTTATTATTCTTATTTATTATATGAAACTTCTACTTCTTTATGGCCATTCACCCAAAAGCTCAAATAGCGCTTTCTGTTCCAACTCACAGAACAGGCAGGAATTAATCCAGTGCTGCAACACAGAACAATGGGAAGAATATTCTTCCTGTACCTCAGCCAACTTCTTTCATGACAAATTCAAAGGGGGCAGTTGTTCAGGGTTAAAAACACAGCCATGTTGTTCAGCCTAGAGTTGGCCTCATACTGAGCCATCATTAAGGTCCAAGTGTTCCCTCCCTACCCCAAACCCAAGAGCCTCAGATTAACAGCATAGCCCATGCTCAGACTCTGCAAGCACTGAGCACCTTGTACAAAGCCAGAGGACCTTAACTTTAGACTTTGGCTTTCAAAGACCACATCCTGAGAATCAAGGCATTTCAGGTTTGCTGCATAAATGAACACTAAGTCACATCTTCTGGCTATCCTAAGACATACATTGCAATAAGTTTAATTATGCACTAAAACTAGGTAAAACAGACCCTTTCATGTCTTCCTCTACATCCCAATTTATATGAACTATTTGTCTGAAAAAAAAATATATCTCTTTTAGTATCCTCTTTAGAAGTTTATTTTATGCTATTTAACCTATTTCCATGCTTTAAGATTCTGCAGGGATTACTATGAGACCTGCCTGAAACTAGTCCTCATACTGCAGGCTCCACACACAGCTTCAACCAGTCTAGAAGAAACATTTCATTTAGGGAATGGATTTAAACAAAGAATAAAGTCAGCATTGTAGCAATGGGTTTGTACACAAGAGGGGACTGCAACATATGAGATGGCACTTAGAAAATGTGACCTATTTGGCACTGGGTTTGTGTAACAGCCTTACCTGCCACTGCCAATTGAAGGAAATGCAATTGATTTCAGCTTCTTCTCATCAGCCAGAGCCAAGCAGTTCTTCACCGTCTTTTCCAGCAGCTCCTCACATTTGTCTGAGCCCCAACCTGGGCTATTACAGTGGATCACAAATTTTGCAGGCAATCCATGGCCAGCACTGACAACAGCTAATAAAAACCGAAAGTGAAATGTAATTGCTTTCCTCTCTTTAGGATTAAAAGAGTGCAAATGTGATTAAAATCGCAAACAACTAACAGCCATTCCTTTAGCCCCTGCGAATGTTTTAGATTACAAATCACACAGCCTTAAAATATAACAATATGATTGCAGAGACTTTGTATTTTCCATTTCCAGCTGCACTTTGCTGTGGTAATTTATAAATCATAGCTATAATCGAGCTTATTTTCACAAGAGCAAGAATTCATGGCTGACATCAAAGGAAACATTTAAATTGGGGTTTGTGCAAACCTGTGCAACGTGGAAGGAAAAAGGCAGTAATCTTTTAGAAGCTAAACCTGTTCAAGGGATGACCTTGCTTTGGTTCAGTTTATTGCAGAGCTACAGGAAGTATCAGGGTGCTGGACAGTCATATAAAGACTTGTGAGACCTTCAGCTAAATACAATTTGTTTAGGTTGTATGTAAAAAGAAACCACACTACTCACAAGAACATACACTGAACCTTCACAAAGAGTCAGGTCCCTAACACACTTCGGGATATAATCATACACAGCCACAAAAGTGTAGGGATAAAATGGCAGTTTATGTCTTAAAAAACAATAGTAAAAATACCAATAATTTAAAAAAATAATAAAAAATAAAGAGGTTTGTAAAGGTGCTTGAAGGGCAGAAATCCGCCACTCCATTCTGGAATGTTTATGAGGCATTTCGTTATTTAAGTATAGTAGAAAAAACCTCTTGGAGCACAATCATCACATATGGATACTATCCTACAGCTGCTGCAGGAACGAGGAAAATAGACTTTGTCATATGGCATTCTGACTGGAGGTGAATCAGAAGGGTGCGTTCTGAAGGACAACGGAAGCATGAGCATTTCTGTTCTGATGGGTTTGCAGATCCCCAACATGTTGAACAGCCTTGCTGTTAGGCAATGTTAATTTGTCATAATGTGCAACTAAAATGTTGGCAGATTCAGAATACAACATAAATCCCAGAAAAAAAAAATCTATTAAAAGCAGCTGACGTATCTCTAGTCAGATGTGAAATGTGAATAATAACTTCATCCTGCAATAAAACACTGTATTCACACACATCACCAGCTTCACTATTTCTCAGGGACTGTTTTCTGGGGTTGTCATTAATTAACTCATTAGGATGCTGCTGAGGACAATTGTTCATTACCAAGAGCAGTTGTCCCTTAATGCAAATGCTCTGAAAGGGGAACTAAGTTATGCTTCTGCTGTAGAAAGAGACAAGCATGGACGCATTCTGCGCTGGCTACAGTTACATTCCAGCTAAGGATCCTGGTTATTTGTAAATTAAAGGGGTATCCATACAACTGAGAAGTCTGAAAACTGTGTATCCATATGACTGAGAAACTGACGTGTATCAACTCTTCTCTAGTCCTCCTACAAGCCCCTGCCACCTAGTTTCTCAAGGTGCACTGCAGAGCTCCCCATAGGGTAAGACTGTCAAGCAGCTGTCACATCTGGGGGATCTTTTCTCTCCAACTTGCAACCTATTTGTAAGCAGCTGCATCTGGGCTGATAAGGAATATTGTACAGAAGAAAAAAACCAAATAACTGATTCTACAAACTTCTGCAGGACACGAATTCCAAGAAAAATGCATTAAAAATTTCAAAAAGGAAGGGAAAAAATAACCTCAACTCAATGTATTAAGCACCAGAAGTAAACAGTTGTAATTTTTCCTGTCAGAGCTGAAGCCTTACATCTCCCCTTCAGCTTTAGTTAGAATTCGTTTACAAAACTGTGCACACTGTATTTATTTTTATAGCATAAACACAGATGGCAGAATCAGCCTTCTATATGAACAACATGTATCAGCAATTTCACAGATGGTGTAAAATTATATATCGCCATTACCACACTTTATTACTCATATAGTAGATTTTTCTCAGATATTACATAAATTTTGATAACTAGGCATCAAAAAGTTGTAAGCTTTTATAGTGATGATTTTGGCACTGACTAAACCAAGTACCCAAGCAGATGCTGAACTTTAAGCATGTGCTTAAGTTCAGTGAAAGTGGGCAGAATTTCAGCAAAGCAGATGTTTAACAGAGTTGGACTCAACTGTTCTGAAAAATAAAAGTCGCACGAATTGCTTTTCTTAATAATCAGTGTTCACTGTGTATGTGTATACCTGTTAAGAGACTGCTCTTGCAGTATCACAACACTTTCCTGGATGCGTTAGTAATGGTGACTTAAGATGCAACGTGTGTATATTAACTTCGGAGAATAGAAGTATCATGTAAGCCATAAAAGCTGTGTGCAGACAGCAGGATCCCAAGTGTTGTATTAGCGCACTAGTAGGAGCTCTGCTGTCTGAGTGCTACAGACAGTGAAGCCAGTGCCTGTGTGTTTTGGCTGCATGTTCCCGAGCGCAGATCCTCACCTCCAGCTATGTCCAATGGCCCATTCTTTTTCCGGAGCTCAATGACAGCTTCCACAAACTCCTTGCCGCCTTTCTTTTCCAAAGTGCTCCCTGAACAGAGAATGGTTATTTTACTCATCTGATCCCAGTTTTCACAGCAAACATGTGACTCATCATTATTTTATGACATTCCTCTAGAGTTTTCTACCCAAACATTTTTTTTGGGGACTGCAAAGTAAGATCTAAACCTTTTGGGACTTGAGAATTAGCTACTCATTAAAAACAACAACAATAACAACAGAAAGTAAAAACCAAAAAGACAACCCTAACAACCCAAAAACCTCACATTGATTTATCCCTTGCTGACATTATCCGATTTCAATGTCAAATCATCTGACATGACATCCCTACCTCCTTCCTTATCATGAGCATCTGTTAGGGTGCAATGTTCCAGCAGGATGTGCTAGCTCAAGAGTGGTCGAGGGTTCATAATTCCTTCCCCTAAGATTCATTTTCCCCTCTCTCTTACAAATTGCTTTAAAGAGCCATTTGCCACAATAAGAATTTGAAACTCACCTCTTCTTGGTCCCTGACCCCAACAGGTGGCACCAGGAATGAAACAGTCTCGTGAGTGCAGCGGGCTGCTTTACTTGGTAACTGCCCAGCTTGTTGAGCCACCTTTAACCAAGAGGAAAAGCCTCAGAAATAAGGAGAATCTCTAAGGAACATATTCCTCCAATGAACTTCTCTAACTACAGCTAAGGAGCTGGACAACGTCATTCTGGGAGGAGAAGAGCTGTGCAGTGTTTCGGGGCAACCAAAATGTACGCTATTTACAAAGGAAGTCCATCACTAAATGGTTTAGATCTTATTTTGCAGCTCTAGTTGTAAACATTAATGTATAAAAAAAAAAACAGCCCAAGAAATCATTTTCCTAACTACATAAGCATCCCACATAATTTTGCACTGTGCATATTAATTATAGAGGTACATAACGTAAAAAGCAGTGATATTTCATAAAGGCTCTGATTTATTACTTTGAGAACTGATTTCCGTCAATTCAGAACTAGGATCTATACAGATTAGACATTTATTTGGTGAAACCCCTTACTTTCACTGATGAAGAAAGAAAACAAATGCATTTTCTGATGGAAGTGCACATACTATATGCTCAAGGAAGCAGAGCCCCTCCTCCAAGAGTCCATTTACTAAATAGGGTTATAGCTGTAAAGTACTAAAAGGACTGAAAAATGCTTTTGTTTTGACACCATTGCTAAATTTCTTCCAAACTGGAGATTAAAAGTTGGAAACACATTCAAAAACTGACTTCGTGGCCCTGCCTCTATTTTGCTATTGGGAAGTTCTTGCTTTTTGAGGCACAAAAGCTGAGCACAATTACAAAGTGTCTGTCTTTCCTTTTGCCTTTTTTCATAACCATTTTATACTGGGTGCTTGCCAAAAGCTGGATTGTGAGGTCAGACTGTAGAGGCCAGAGTGTGATTTGCTTTTTGTGCTCATTTAAGTTTTTTTATAGAGATACTTCAGTCTAACTTTATTCAAAATCCTCACTAAGAATTTTCTGAAACTCCGAGTTACCCATCCCTGTGCAGCTCGGATCTCACAAATCTCTTGGGCAAGGCAGTAACTGCTCTTTCTGTAGCAGCAAAGTGTCTTAGGAGAGCGCTAGGGAAAGAGATCCACACCAGCATGGAGGTGTCTGGATATGTGCTGCCCTTCCAAGGCAGGGACGTGCCGGGCAGCACGAAGCCCTTTGCTGAACCAGCCTGATGCAGCAGTCTTACACAATCACTCTGACAGAGAGGGGATGGGGAGGGAAAGCAGCAGTCTTCCATTCTAGTTATATCCATTTTCATACCATTCCTATTTATATTTGCTTATATTCCAGTTATATTCCCCTTGAGTCCATGAACTCAGATCAGTTCAAAACCCCATGACATTCATAATCCTTAATTTCTCTTGTTTCAAGGGGAAACATAATTAAGCCTTGCACAGAACCCAGGAACAGAAAAGATCTATTAAGTAGGTCATTTCTTTGCCATTGCAAAGCTGTTGTACATTTAATGGAATTTAGCCTAGTTTGGTTTAATTCAATCCAGAAGGATCAGCTTTTTCCTTTCTACTGGGAATTAATTCATAATTAAAAGCAATGAACAACACTGTCAGTCTATTTCACTGAGCTCTCTGCTTGCAGATCTGGTCTGTAGAAGAGCAAAAGCAGCATTTGGTATGACTCAGTAAGGTTTTCTGCATTTACTCCTCAATTATGTTCTCTTTCTGATAAATAGCAAGGCTTTATATTGAAATTATATTTCAGAACTACGCTGTAAATTAGCTTCATCTGGGAAAGGACAGACTGTAGTTAAGCATTTTCCACTACATTAGCAAGTTTCTTGATGGAAGTCTTGCTTCACAGCTTCAAGGTTAGTAGCTTATTTGCTCACAGGCATAAATATGTGTCACTCCCATGAGAATAAGATCATTATCTCATGCTTTCCAAGCAGGCATTGGTATCAGTGTTGAAAACAGCGTTAGCAGAAATTTAGGCTCTAAAATTCTCAGGATAAACCCCCGGTACATTTAAATTGTTAGGGAAAAAAAACCAACAGAAATCAAAAATAAAAAAAAATTTAGATGGGGAAAAGTTAATCATTGGAAGCTAAGCATTTGTGCACTTCTATTCTTTCTTACAGCAGTCAGAGGCAACAGGAACCTACACTAAGGAATGAGCAGTACAGCTTCAAGAGACAATTTTCTCTTTAGGGTAGCAAAGCATTTCTTTGTCAAAGAGTAGGAGGCACATGAGCTAAATGGGTCTGACTTTACAAAGTTAGAACTTTAGACAGTTCTAGACTTTAGAAGCGTATGCTTCAGATACAGGGTATTATGACACTTATTTCAATGTCTTTGCATGATGTTTAGCCAGCCAAGTCACAGCTGTTCCTGCCCAACAGGCCATACCGAGCTACATTAGTCCACATGTTACTTGGAAAGTAGCCCCTTTGGAAAAAGCAGGAGTTGTGGGCCATGCCAGCTCTGTGGCAGGACATGTGTCCCTCTAACCAGGTACTGGAACAGGGCTGCAGGCATGGAAGCAGACCATTCACATAGCGATGATAAGGTTAAGGTGAGATGTACAGCAGAGCCTGGCAGCTTAAGCATGGTGGGTCATCACCTTTACCAGTAATTCCACATTCAGCCCAAATGCTGATTTGCCTTCTCAAATTACCAAGGCAGTTCAGTTAAATTACTGCTACCCTTTTAGAAAGTCCTTCAAAATACCGTAACCATACATAGAGTGGGATGTTACTAAGGGAGGAGTACTCAGGGGACACTGGAGATACTGAATTAAGATGTCATGTTTTCCATCATACCTTCTCTCATCAGTGTAGCTTAGGTGACTGGCTGCCTGAAAAACATACGTAGCATCACTACCTGTGTGCTTGTGTGTTGACTGGGCTATGGACTGTTGACTGGGCTATGGATATAATCAGTCCAAAAAACACAAAAAACCTAACCTAAGAGTTCAGAAAATACAGATGGGTTAGATCCAGCATGTCAGATGTGAACATCTGAAACTTGGCATGGAGAGGGTGTACTAGAACTGGTTAGAAGTCTAAAGATCAAGACTCAAACCACATTCAAAGCAGGCACTTAACATGTCAAACAAACAATGTGGTGATTCATTTTCCTTGGTCACACGCCTGCACTGAACATACTGTTCCTGCACTTCAAATTTTGGCGGTGCAATCTATTGTTACTTCTGAAAAGTCTGATTTGGTGATAAAACCCAAAAATGCCTACTGAGTTTGCAATTCTTCATTTCTTTTAATATCAGTCAGGACTGCTGGAAGTGAGAAATGAATGCAAATCTGCATAGCTACAACAAGCTTGTGGCTGCTGATTGACCATGCACACACATACAAACTCCGCAGCACTGAACTTGCCATTACCTACTTCACCACCGGTGTAGAAGTCAGAGTTTGTCGGGTGAACGACAGCATCACTGTCGATCGTGGCAATGTCAGCCTGTACAACTTGCAACTACAACAGGTAAACAGATGTATATCAACCACGTTGGACAGAGACCCAGCACAGGCTCTACATTTACACATGTACCAACGTCCATATTTTCCTACCTTTACATCTCCAAACCTTGCGCCAAAGGAGTATGCTGAGTTGTGTGTGCAGGTGTGTGTAGAGAAAGGGGTGTAGGGAACAGGAGGAGGAATATTGAGTATGACATGATCAAATAAATGTTAAAATGACAAGTCAGAGCAATCACATGAGATCATTTCCAAAGTTTTAAAATCAGCTAATACCCCATTTCACTTGGCAGAAACCTAGAACAACCAGTTCCCCATACAGCATGACACTAAAATATGGAATCTGTTTAAAAAAAGAAATTCAGGATCATCAAGCCAAACAAAATAACTAGTTTCTCCATTTTGTCAGCATCAATAAGCTGACAGGCACTAAGCTTCATATGGATAGGATGCATTGTTTTGTTTCTATAAATGACAGTCTCCTTCATATGGAGGAAACTGTATTTGCAGACAGGGTTGTACTGAATGTGCTTTAAAAAATAGAAATGATTGTTCTTATATTTTAAAGGTTAAGGCACGTTTTCTAGCTATGTGTTGAATGGCTGAGACACTTGTAAAAATGTTCATATTTCTGGGAAAGGCTGATTTAAATCTTTTCCTTGTTAAATTACTGTGTACATTCCCATAGGAAATGCGGTAGAAGAAGAATTATGGGGTGTATTCCATTAAGGAAGTTTAAAACCAAGACAGCAGCAGGTGTACTCAAATAAGAAAGGAATGCAGTGCTTAATGCATGGCAGTTAATATTTCTTTAACTTTCGCTGAAGAACAGACTTCTGTTAAAGAAGGATTTACTTATATTTCAACATAGAACAAGACAGAAGCTTTAGAAGCAATACATCATCTACGATAGTATCTACAAGTTCAGTGTTGGTATAACATCAGTATTTGTTTTCAGCTGAATGAAAGCACCAAGGAGTAATTGAAGTGTAATGGAAATAAACTATTTGACTGAATTAAACATGAAATTGAGGTAGGAAAGATTTGGGAATAGTTAATTATTTAATCAATCCTCTTTAGAAATATTTATGCCTACTCTGAGTATCAGAAAAAAACACAGATTGCAGCGAGAATGGAGAAACTGCTTATTTTGAAAACAACCTGACAAAGAAGTATTTTAGTCCTCAAAGTATCCAAATAAGAAACCCCCCAAAATAGCTAACAGTCACATATGATCATTATGGAAAAGAATTTATGAGTTTTGCTTTAACAGAAATCAAGACTAGCGATTGCTGTGAGTATTCAGATTTGGTGAAAAAGGATTTTGCATGTAGTTCTTCAACAAAATAGAACCTGCAGGATTTGAATTTCTGCTCTTTTCAAATATATGAAGCCCTAGAGTAAATTCTGGGTTCCATAATTTCCATGTGACCATTAGTTGTGTCAACCCATGCCCCATTTACCTAGGTCATCTTTAAGGTCAATGTCAGCATTGGTAGGATTGATAATGGCCTCCACCTCGAAGCCGGCTAAATTACTGATTTCACTGTGAATAAGGTTCAGCTGAAAAGAAAAGCATGAGGTGGGAAATAACAGGACAGCTGGGAAATCACAGAGAAGCTGCAGAAAAGTGAGCTTTGCAACACAGATGGAGATAGCATCACTGCAAACAAATATGCAAAATAAAAGGCAGGTCATAAAGGAGGGTTATTATCCAAATAAAATCCAAACACAAGACTCAAACATTGTTCACACTGGGGGGGGGACAGACATAAAGGTACCTACTAACAAGGTCTAATTTGGCTTTATGCTGACCACTATCTGGGATTGTTATAAGAGGGCATTTGTCCCTCCTCTTAGTATAGATGAAGGACACCCTGATTATTTCTTTAAGTACCAATTACAGGAATGTGCCATGACTCTTGAGCACTGAAACATGGATAAAAAATGCTGCTCCTCCTCCTTTAAGCCCGTAAACATGTGCTTTCTCAAGGATATGCTCATGTGTCTCCAGCAATCCCTCCAGCCCAACAAGGGGACGTGCTTCCTTATGAGTGGTCAACACATTCTGTATTGCAGCATTTCAGTTTTCATTTGCACAGCTCTGCAGCCTTTGGGAAGGGCTGCAGATGTCCCATAAGCAGGCACTATTATGTGCTTACTGCTGCTAGGTTTTATTTTATTTGCTTTATTTCCTTTTGTCGGTTATGAAAATAGAGATTTTGCCCCCACCATTAATGCTCATTAGGTTCTCCCATTAACACCATGCATTTCAAGCACGCCTTTCAATTTCTGTCTTAACTGCTACAAAATTGGAAGGATTTCTCATGGGCACACAGTAAATTAAGGAAGTCAGCACAGATAATGTATTAGGAAAATATTCTTCCCTGTGAGGGTGCTGAGGCGTTGGCACAGTTTGCCCAGAGAACCTGTGGCTGCCCCATGCCTGGCAGTGCTCAAGACCAGGTTGGACAAGGCTTGGAGCAAACTGCTCTAGTGGAAAGTGTCCCTGCCTGTGGCAGGGGGTTGGAACTGGATGAGCTTTAAGGTCCCTTCCAACCCAAACCATTCCATGACATCTCACATCTGTACTACCTGTTCTTAATAAAAAGAATTAATGAAACATGAGGAAGCGCAGATTTCAACTTCTAACAGCACATTTTGAGCAAGACTTACAAAATATTGTATATAAGTCAGTGAAAAAGTCAGACCAGCAATGGTAACAAACTGATCCTGACATGTCCTTCTAGTAAGAATACTTATTTGGAGTAGTTAGAGGTGCAAAGTGACAGCACAGCTTTTTTCCCACTGATAGCAGAGAAAGTTCTCATTCATTTATGCAAGCCTTGAAGCCAACTGTAGCTAAGCCAGGCTTTCCTTCCAATCCCACACCCACCAGGTTCAACCTCTGAAGCGTAACATTCAGACACAGCAATTTATCTCATCAATAATAATTTTGTCTCTTGGTTTGTATTCCATGTTCTATGAAATGAACTCTTCAAATCTCCTCCTTGTGTCCCTTTGTTTATTAATAGGGAATATGAACTAATTCATGAAACCAATACAAGTGAATGGGTCATTTAAGGAGGCCAACATCCATGTATTTAAGTTTTATGAATAAATTGTTTCCATTTCATTCATGTGATTATATGAATTGACCTTCTTTCTCTTCTTAAAAGCCTGCCATTTCATGTAATTTGCAGATGGTGCTTGACTAAACTATGCTCCCTCAAAGTAGGGTTATTTTGGCTAAAAATGAGTGTAATTCAGCCCTGCTTTAAGTATGGGTCTGTTGAGGAATTTGTAATAAAATCTAAGCAGGCTTGCTTTCCAAATAGCTTAGAATCCTTTAATATTTCACACGTGGTGACTTATTCATACTGGAGTTTGAGTCTTGGGTTTGACTACAAACAACTGCTGTTTAAAAAAAATAAAGTCAAACCAAATCAAACCAAAATGTTAAAAAAAACCCAAAACTTGATGAATTTTGAAATAAAAAACAAAACAAAAACCAATGGCAAAACACATGCACACACCAAAAGACTGTTTTGTGGGGATTTTAGTACGTTCCTAAGCATATTTTGTTCATTTAGGTGATGCTCTGATTCCTATGTTCTACAAGTTTATGCTCCAGAATACTGGCTGCAGAGCATTTTGGTTTCAGACCTCTAACCTATCTCTGTGCCTACTCATATATGGGATTTAAATAGTAACTAGATGGTTTCAATTTAACAGTAACATCAAAATGCTTTAAAAGCTACCCATCACTGACAGCCTCTGTTGGCAGCTAAACTTCGCATTCACTGTTCAATGCAGTGTTAGCGATTGCCAAAACAATTAAAACATCCCATAAGTTTTCCTACAGAATTAAATCCTCCAGTGGGTTTACTCATTTTTACTACCAAATAGTATGAAGCATGTTTTAAGACAGAAGTGATCCCCCTAAAGAGACACTTAAAACCATATAAACAGGCATGACTTGCACATACATGTGCAGCAAAGAATGGACATAACTTCAGGTAGCATTTAAATTAAATGTTAGATAAAATGCAGGTGGTACTTCGCATATCCATGAGTATTCTCTGGGCCAAGCCTTGCATTTCCAATTTCAGACAAAATTACCTTCAAAGTCTTGGGAGTGTTTCTGGTATGAGCTTCATACAGAAAACCAAAGATGCCGGTTTCAGACAACAAGCTGAGGAGCCTGGAACTCCCAAACCCTAATGCTTAGGCTTGAGGCCTTACAACTCTGCCTCTACTCTGTAATTGTCTCAGGTAAAACAAACTAGCTGATATGCAGAACATCATGTTTCCATTGGGACATCACCTGTAGATGCGCAATCATTTACCTGTTAGTTGGATTTTAACATTTAGTGTGGCACTAATATACTTCTAAAGGTGCAGCTGAAGGGTTTGTTGCCCTTTCCCGACCTCTAAGAGTTTCTAGTTGAGTATCAGCAAGATTTAATGATTTCATGTCAAGATTTAATGCAGTAACTACATTCTAAAAACTGGGCAATACCCAGGTTTGCAGCATTCTGATCTGTGTTTTCAGTAATTATATCTGGGGATATTAGAAGCATGAAGAACTCCAAATAAAACCCTTCCCTTCTGCAAGCTTGGAGCCAAGAAGATTTTTCTCATTAAACACTTATGACTGACGTGATCCTAACAGGATTATTTTCTCCCTTCTCTGCATTTAGTCCATTATTTCCTGATCTAGCAAGTAGTGCTTTTGCAGACCAAAGAGACATGCTGTAAAGGCATCCAAAGATGTCACAGGAGGTCCAAAATGTACAGATCACTTGTTTGGTTGGGTTTTTCAGTCCCAAGTTTCCGTGTTAGCACTGTACTTTATTAAGAACACACAGAACATGAAAATCTGCATGTACAAACTTGAGAAAAATCAAATAACTATGATTAATACAAGTGGTTTTGCTTTGCAAATGGAAAAGCTCAAAGTCTTTTATCATATTAAGCTTTCCTACCACCATTGTGAAGAGTACCTCCAAGTCTGTCTACGTTATGCAAATGTGGAAGGCAACAGAGGGAGAGGAGATGATTTACAGCACCTCTGACTTGGCCAAAACCAGAAGCCAGAGTCATGGTTTCCAGGCCTCCAGCTGAACCTGAACACACTATCCTCCCTATCCAAGAAACCAGTGTATTTCTCCTTCCCTCGAAATGCTGTTTAAAGGAATGCAGGCTCTGCTGGGCAGAAGGAAGGTCCCCCCCTTCCGCCCTCATGCTTTCCAAACAAGCAACACACACACATCTAAGGAATCAAACTGGAACTCCATTGTCTGCAATCACTACTGACAAAATTCTTAGCTTATTATGTTGATGAACACCTTGTAGCATTCATTTAAGACAACCCTAACAAATGTGATTTTTTGCTGTTAAGCATCAGACAAATTTAGACAACTAGTTTAAGAATCAAATATTACCTTTTTAAACAGCAATTGCATGTAGAAATGACTAAGCAGAAGCATTTATCTCATTAAAAGTCACTCGAGATTTTATAGAGAATTGTTACATTTAATTTGTAGATTTGCCAAATAAATAGCACTTATTTGGGACTGCCAAGTGTCACTTCACTACCACCTTTAGCAGGCTGCTAAAGCTGCATGTAGCAGCAGACATCCTGTCACACCCAGGATCTCCTGGCCCATGCAAAACATACCTCATGTTTAGAAGCGTTCAACTCTCACCAATTCCATGATTGACAGTTTTATCTTTGTCTTTTTTATCACAAGAAAATCAAAATTTTTTTGTTGGTTTTGAAAATGCATGTTTTGAAATTAATTTCAGGTGAATGGTCTGAAAATATTCCTGGGAATAGGCCAGCATGGTTTTCTTTTGGTTATTTTAATGCTAAATAAAATCTCTCTGATCACTACAGTGTAAAGGGTTTTTTGCATTTTAAGCTTTTTATATTTTCAGTCTTAAAAGATTTAGGTTGGTCTCAACATGCTATTTTGGGGGTAAAAATCGGAACAGAGACACGAATACATTATTTATCAGCTCAAGCAAGGCAAGAATTTCATTTTTAACTCACACAGAATACAGAAAATTCTTATATTTGTTAAACATAGCCTATCTTTAGATTAGTATGCCAACCATTCACTGCCTCTGATGACAGTTTCTGCAAGGGAATCAGAAGCAAACTATAATCTGTGCTAGACAAGTGTGCTAGACTCATCTCCACAGCGCCTGTGCATGCTCTATCCTACAGAAAACGATCCATTGCATTTAGAGTGTTTATGGAGGGGGGTTTAACTTTTGTTACAAATAAATGCTAAAACCCGCCCCCCTCTCACATGCAGGGCTAACTGACAGCGAACCAGTACAGGGATGGACATGGCATACCACTGATTATTAATAGAGGGCTGCCTTCCAAGTGAAGGAGAAAGCCAGAAAGTCCATTTCCCAGTGAAAGGTACCCACTGGAAAGCTCTACAACAAGCACTGGCTTTGCTCACCACAGCTTAAAGCAGTCCTGGAGCTCATGACTCTTCCACTGAGGCCAACAGCAAAGCCCCACTGATTTGATGGGTCAGTCTTGCTGGAATACAACACTAGGTGTTACTACAGGATTCCTATGGTAACCAAAAGCTGTTCAAAATCGGGTCCAAGAGTCTGACACTACTTGCTTTCTTGAAACAGTAATGTGTTTTACAAGTTTGGGGCTCTGGTTTAGTCATCAAAGTATGTTCAAAACCAGCCCCTTAGCAGTAGTCAAACAACCACCCCCTACTAAAGCAGCAATCCTGCTCTAGCTGTAAAATTCATTGTGGAAAATCAAAACTCTTGCAAAAAATAATGGTACTCTCATGCATGTTAAACTGAGCAAACAAACTGTGGAAGGGTAAATGGAGAACCTCAGTATGAAATAAAAATGAGTCAGAGGAGATGCATTCCACAATGAACAATGGCTCATCGTTTATGACTTACAACACAATGAGCTGATTACTGAATGATAGAAGAAAGATGCAGTTTTACTTCACAAAATTTTCTATCACGAACTAAAGGCAGGTTTCAAGATAAAAGACCAAATTAATTTAATGAATTGTCTCTTTAACTGGATCCTCTCTTTAAGCAGGTATTTCTATTAGACCACCCCATATCCCAAAGCATATTCACAGAGAAAAAAGGATTGTTGACTTCTAGCTTTTCATAAAAAGCATCATTCATTATTATACAGCATTAACTTTGGTAAATAACAGAGCAGAACAAAACATAAAACCACTATTATGAGCCAATGTTTAAAAGAGGTTTTGATAAAAACCTGGAAATCATTTCCATCAGCAATGAAGCAGGCTGCCCATTGGAAAAAAAGTTCATTTTTAGGATTATCTTTGACAGAAGGTTAGCTGGAACAAGTCTGCTGTTATGAATAAGGTAAGAGATACAAGCACGCAGGCTTGCCTTCTCTTCGAGTATTTATGAAGCCATCTGAAGACTCTCTTGTATATTTTTAAAGTGTTTTAAAAGTTGTTTCAGAGAATTGCTTTGTTAAAAAATTAGCATACATCTCCTCAAGTGCTCAGTGGGGAAATGTCCATTGTACCTAGGTGGTTTGGGGAAAGGGGAGGGGTGCAAAGGGGTATTCCCTAAGCAGCACTGACAAATAGGTATTCATTTAGAAAAATGCAGGAGCATACCTTCTGGCCAAGAAACAGACTTTTGGTGGACAGGACTGTGAAGCCATCTGCAGGAGTTCCCTCTGTTGTGCTGTCAGCACTGGCTGATTTGCTCACTTCTCCCTGCTTCTTCTTCCAAAAATACAGTTAATTAGTTAACTCAAGGCTGAGAAAAACAGTTTGATAACACTATGATATATGACATGCCATAAATGCTCAAAGGCAATAAAGTGTCAGTACAAACACTGGCACTTGGATTTTATCCTTTAGTCTAACTGAAGTGACTGATAACAGCCGAAGGAATCAATAGGAAAAGCGACCTCAGTGTCTGTATTTCTACATAAGTCTTTTCTTGCCTACCACAGTGCAAACTTCAGAAGACAGTTGCCTTAAATAAGAAAACAAACAGCCTGAAACTTTTAACAGCTTCCTAATGGCTTGTGTGGAAAAAGATAATGTATTTGTTCATATGTATGAAAAGACATTCATTTTAAGGTAAAAAATGACTTGCTAGAGTGCAAATTCTCTCTCTCTCTGTGAAGAGAAGAGCTCCCAGATGTCACAAAGTTCTGTTTTAGAAACACTGCTTTGTAATCTGGCCATCCTTAGAGCCAGGGTCAGAAGAATACACCTACCTTCTACCTGCCCAGTAGTAGGAAATGAACTGAATAATTTTCTCTGTCTTGTTTAACACTGTCACCTTCCTTTATCTCCAGTAAGGCTGTAGGTGGAGAGGGTGTTCCCCTCCGCCACCATTCCTTTTTTCAACTGTATTCCTGAAGTAAAATAACAGGTTTCAGGAATGAAATGATTTACTGAATAGAAATAAGAATTAGGAACATTTTGAAAGGGACGTTTCATGGAGATAGTGAATTGACTTCTGTGGTTATAAAGTCAATTTGTGACAAAATAATTTTGTATTTTCAATAAAATTACTACTTATGATTTCATATAAATATTTGGTGCCTCAGCAGTACCTATGCTGAAGCTAAAAAGCACACCTGGAATATTAAGCAAGCCACTGTTCTCCTATTGGCCCTTTCCAAAGTATATAAACTAAATCTGTGGCTGAGCAACTAAAATGACTTTGATGTAAAGGTATATTGGTGCTTCAGAAGCTGTAACCATGCTTTGCTTTACACAAATGTTTTGGAAATGAGATTTTCATGGGCCCTATTTCAATTCCCCAGGAGTTTACTGTTAGCCAAATACCAATATAGTAAGCAGACAATACAGTTTATTGTGTGGAAGAAAAACAGAACCCCACAACAGACTTCCTGCTTTTGTAATCAAGTAAGGGAAAAAAACCTCCAGATTAAGGGAACTTATTAGTGCATGGTTATTAGAAGCACTGCACTTGAAATGTCAGCTAGTCCATGTTCAAAGAGAGAAAACTAAATTCAACAGCTCAAAACAACAGTGAAACAATCATTTGAGTGGCCAAGTAATTAGTAACAGAGACATACAGTTCTGTTTGACCTGGAAGCAACTTTTCACATGCACTGTTCATTTCATGTGAAAATCATGTACTTTTCTTCCCATTTTCATAACCTACGGCTTGACAGTAGTTGTTTCGCAAAACAAACAAGAGATCCTTTGTCACACAGACATTAGAAAGATTCCCTATTCCTACAAACAAACTAAGAAAATGGAATGAAGGAATGCTCTCCTCAGCTTAAAAATAAGAAAAATAAGATGTTATTCTTAGGGGGTTTTGTCATAAGAAAAATCACATTTTGGTCCTCTTGTTCTTGGCCTCACCTCCATATTTCATTTTGAATGACTTTCATTGATTACTAGGAAATAAAATCCCCCCAAAATAAACATGGAATAGTCTCAATTCTAACATACTAACAGCAGAGAAGGACATTTGTGGGTCTTCAGCTCACCTAAAGACCTGTATAGCCAACAATACAGTTTCTTTGATGCAGCTATCTGATGGCAGCAGTATTGCATCCTACTTCAGGGGTATTTCTCACTCCTTGGGTTTCAATCAAATCAACTATGAGGAACTTTGCACTAAACTTGACCAAACCAAAATGCATTAAAAAAACCCAATAAGCAACAGAAAACCACAAAACTTGAAAACAGGACTCTGACATGCTAACAGCTGAGGGCATTGTTACAAGTGACTTAGGCTGTTGTTTTCATTCATCATTAAAAATTGCAAAATGCTGCTTTAGTTTGACTTTACTTGTTCAACAAAAGAACAACAAACCCAAGCCTGGATTCTTTGTTTCTTGCAGGCTCATAGCAATACCTGAACAAAGTCCAAGCCAGTGTACTCAGCCCAATGCAGGCTCCTGCACAGTCACAGCAGACCTGCCCCTGTAGTCACTTCCTACAATCTTTTTGCTCACAGGTAAGGCATGACTTACCCTCCCCACACCCTTCTTCTGTTTCTTGGGGACTTCAGCCTGTGCCCACCTAAAGACTGTTCCATACAGTGTATTTACAGCTCGTCTGCACTCTGTCCCTGCAGACCTGTGCCACTTCTGAGGGTTGTCAGGCTTCCAGCCACACTAGGGAGAGGGCAGCACTTCTTTCAGGATTTGCTTACACTGGACTGTCATCACTACTGTCAACACCATACGGAACAGACCACCTACCCTACACATGCTACTCCCTGCAGCTACTACTAGCAAGCTTGTTTGGGTTTAAAATGAACAGATTACTCTACCTTGGATTTCCTTGCCCCTTTCTTGCCACCTGTTTTCTTTGATACAGTTTTTTTCTGTGATGGAGACTTTGCCTTCTTTGCTGGAGGTGGTGTGATGATGGCTTCCAGTTTTCCTTTTGAACCCCGCTTCTTTGCCAGCAGCTCTGGGTGAATATTGGGTAACACTCCACCGCTGGCTATGGTGACTCCTTTCAATAGCTAGTGAGAAAATATAAGAACAAATTGTAGGTGACAAATTAAAGCATTTACTCACGAATCAATAGCAAATGGCGTTTACAGCAAACATTGTACATTGCCTTGAGATTTAACTGTTTCTTGCATGTTTCTCAACACATCATCCTTAAAGAAGGAATATGAAATGTACAAAATGAACCAGATCACATATCAGATTTTAACTATAAAGGGATTATGTATTCATCTTGCATACATGCTTGTAACTATCAGCGCCTCTTGGGCTCACACAAGGTCTCTTTCTGTGAAGCCATGAAATGAAAACTGTAACCCAGCTATGAGAAAACAGGACAGCCCCAGGCACAGACATTAGGGCAGCTTGTGAGAGAAAAATAGGATCCCAAAGTCCATCATACAGGACTGCAATGGGTACCATGCTATGAAGAACCCGATGTGTGTCCCAACTGATGAATTTTCTTAGAAGTGCATTTTTAAAACAGATTATTTTTTTCTTAGAAAAAGCAGCTTCAGCTGTAGAGTAACATTCATACAAATCTCTACACCTGGAAATCTTTCTCCAAAAATATCTTTATTCAGTTGAAGAAAAGAGAATCAAAAGTGTACAGTTCATTCAAGCCTTTAAAAGCAGAGGTGAAATAGATCATGTTCTGTATTTAAAACCACTTTAATCTATTTTTCATACATCTAATGGGGACTAACACAATCCAGGAGGATACAAACAGTGACAAAGTCCCCCAGGTACTCCCACCTTCTGATTTGTGTTTACTGCTCTCCAACCACAACTCAGTGAGGCTCCAAGCTTACAAAGGGATGATGGATGGAAAGTATTATCAAATTTCAGACAAAGCCAGAAGGAGGGTGGTTTGGGGATATTATTTTCCCCATCATGATATAAAGGTTTGGAAAAAGTATCTTTTCAGATGTGTTTTTACAGCACCTCGCACAAAGGTGCTTTAATCTTCCCCAGTGCCTCTGGCTGACACCACAGCACTGTAATAATAACAAAGTCCAAGTTTTCTGTGGCCAAGTTAAAAGCATCTTGAAATCTACAAAGGACACAAACTTGCAAGAGTTCCAGAGCTTTTAATTCTGTGATCACAGTGATGGACTTCAATGGGAACAGGATAGGTCCTATTGAGTCCTAAGCTGCATAACAGGGAAAACAAAAAAACCCCAGAAAACCTCATCCGCAAGATTTTCTCTGCGTCTTTGTAGAGTTTATGACAATGTTCAACTCTAACATAAGTGGTTGTAATAGTGCAAGCAAATGTCATTTTACATCTCCATTGGATTTTTACACATTTTAAGAGTCCTGAAATGCATAATTAGGCTGAGTGCTGCTGTTAGTTACACAAGCAGTGTGCTAGTGAGGGAAGGAGCTGATTCCTGGTGGGCTACTCAATAAGCAGAGATCTTGAGTTACAAGTCAGCTATATGGAAAGACAATTTAAAAAGCCCTAAAGGAAATCCTGGCCCTCACACGGTGGAGTTTTTTCTTACCTGATTTAATTCTTCATCATTTGCTACAGCCAAAAGGATGTGTCTAGGAGTGACTCGACCCTTCTTGTTGTCCCTTGCTGCATTTCCAGCCAATTCCAGAATTTCCGCTGGGAAAAAAACCAAGCCCTTTTTAATTACACTGTGATCATCAAGGGAAATCAATGTGTTATTTATTAGCATTCATGCAAAAAGATATCCTATCTGCTTCTAAAACTGTAGTTTTCTTTTTACATGTTTACTCTCTGAAGCGTGAATGCAATACACATTCCAAGTCCTGTGGTCTAAACTGTATTTACCTTTTTGTCCTTTTAAAACAGTTCCCCTAAATTCTTGACTTTACAATGTTCTTCTCAAGGCTACTGTGTGTTCACCCCCAGGATCCCTCTCCTGTCAGGTGACAGTTTTAGATGTATAAATGCTATAGGTTTTTTCACCTCAAAACTGTCATAAACATGAGTTCTGGCTTGCACTGCTTCTACTTTATCACTGGAAAAAGATGCTATTCCCAGTTTCTCATTTTAACGTTATGGAAGCATACAAGCACACATCCAAGTTAGGACACTAAAAATACAAACTCTGCTGCTACACTACAATGATTTTGTTTTTTCCTCTGAGAAAAACTTTCTGTCCAGAAGAAGTAATTGATGAATCATGTTTGTTTGCTGCTAGTAAATTATCCCTTAGAAGAAACCTCCAGTCCTGGCAAAACACATTTAACAGCTGGGCATAGGATGGCTTTTATTAGAATTAGGAAAGATTAACTTGTTCCCCTGCAAAGATCTATGAAGCAAAAGCTGCAGCATTACCTCCTAACTTATCTGTCTTCTACTCAACAAGCCTTAGGCAAAGAATGCTATTAATTACAAGAAAGTCAGGGGAATGATTCAAAAAAATGACATAACATGTTTATCTGACTGCAATTATGTGCTACTGCTGTCTCCATTATACCTAACCTTTCATCTCCTGTGTTTCACTATTGCTTTTGGGGCATTTTCCCTTGCAAACCTGCTGGCACTTGAAGGAAAAGGAAGAAAAAAAAAAACCAAAACCTCTTTTACATCTATTACACACTAATATATTAAAATTTCACATTAGAATAGGTTATGATATTGATTTCACATTTAACAACTGACTACACCATGAAAGCTCTCCCATAAGCTTGCTGTAGAGGCAAATAGAACTGAATTAAGACATTAATCTGGAAATGAAAAAGACTAAAATCAAAGCCCACATGACCACATACCTTTACCATAACACATAGTAAATCTTAAGTAATACTATATAGCACAGACTATGGCTTCTCATTAGCCCAAGTTTAATATAATTCTCCAATTACTTTTCATTCTAAGTCCCATAATAAGCTAGTTATGACAGCTGCTTCTGGATGTTCTACACTTAAACTTGATCAAGGACTTTGGTAGGCTTCCATTAGTTTTATGTTCTTCAAAGGGCACCATTAGCTTTATTAAAGGACGAGATAGAATATTAAGTCCAAGTCCTCCCAAACTCAACATTTCATGCTGACAATTGCTTTAATTTCCTTTTAAAGCAGGATTAGCAGGGTAAGGTCAACCTGATCATGCTTTCCACACCTCCAAAGAACTGTATTAAGCTGGCATAATCCTTTTCACATATTCTCAGAAGCCACAGTTTGAACATGTGTGGTTCAGTTTGCATTCAGCACTGCACACAGCCACTTGCGACACAAGACCTGGTGCACCTTCGAACAGACAAGCTGGGTACATCCTATGCATCCCCACTGACCTCAGGAGGATCCTGTATCTCCACCCTCTCTACAAAAGGAGTTGTTCTGTTTGTATCTCAGACATTATTAGTGGCTAAAAAGCATGGGAAGGATTTGTTGCAAGCAACAGACTACTTTTTGGTTTGCCTCCGCTTCCCCCACCCCTGCTCCTTTACTACATCAGGCCCTGCTAACAGTTGGGCCATGTTATTCTCTGCAACTGATCAGCATAACTATGCAGACAGGTCATTTTGTAACTCAAGAGTCTAGGAAAGTGTTATGCCTGTAAAGCACAGAGGAATGTTTTATTTGTTCCTCATAAAACTGAAATGTCTGCCTTGTACAGTGGAGAACTGTTCTTGTAAGTGCTAAGCCCTCTTCCTTGGACAGGAAACTCATTTTGAAATTACAGTTTTCTAATGGTCCTTTAGGGAAGTTGAGGTACCCCACTTCCCTTTCAGGAACAGGGCCCTTTGCACTGGTGTTGAGGACCACAAAAGTGGAGCTTGGGGAGAGGGAGAGAGGAGGAGGGCATGGCCTTCTTAGCTTTCCAATAATAATCAAATACTGCTTGTGCATAGAGAGGGATCCATCAGAACTCAGCTGTGCACACAAGGTTGGTCAAAGAGGGGGTCTCCCCTCTTTAAAAGCAAATGATTGGGAGGTATTTGAGCGGAAGCCAACATAGGTAACAAATTTTGACTTAGCACTGACAGAGACAAAGCCCATCCAAACGCAACAGATCCAAACACTTACAGATGCTAGAAATGGAGACTTTCCGGATCTGTATGGGGTCCGGACTACTTGCCTATATTTTGCTGACAGCCAGCTTTACCCTTACACTCCTTGAATTCTGAAGATTTAAAGGGTGTCTCATCCATGTCTTGAACCACTTTTAAATTAGATTCAAATCTCTCTCTCTCTCTCTGTAAGGGAGCTGATTCAAATTGCCAGAATAATCACTCTGGATTTAGGTGTGGAGCTGGAAAGAGCAGCAGGTGGGAAAAGGTATCTGAAATTGAGATTGGATCTCAATTCTTAGGTCGGACCTATCTTTGGAAGTGCCATTCTACCAGGTGCAAAGGTTGAGTCATTGAGGAGTTTTAGTTCATTAATGGTAATCTTCCAACAGTAGAGAAAAAGCAAACATGCAATAAAGTATCAACTCCTGCAACTGAACAGGATCAAGAGAAAAAGCTTTGCTTGTAAGAGTTGAGGCAAAAGCAAGTTTTAAGAGCTTCCATGACATCAGGATTCACTCAGCTTGTATTTACCCAGCCAGACTCAGCCTGTATTTATTCAGCCAGACTCAGCTTGTACGTACCCAGCCAGAAGACCAAAACAAGAACAGTTTACAAAAATGAGGCCTCACAAAAAGGATGGAAGTTGCATAATGTCTATTCCATTCCTTTCATATATTGACTCAAGGCATTTTCCCCCAGAGAATAATTACAGCACCACTGCTCAGGCGAAAGGCAACTCTGAGACACACTTTACAGAAGGACTGAACACCAAAATCCCTATTTTTTTTTTAATAAGAAAAAACCCAAGTTATTCAATATTTTAAGCTTTTGAAGGTATAATTTTCAAGTACTACATATTGAAATCTTAGGTTAATATGAAAAGATACTCTATATTTGCACAAGTGGCTTTTTCTGTGCAGGTATGAAACCATCCAGTGAAAAAGCTGTGAGAAGTACATGATTAGGAAAGGAAAATTGATTAGGAATGCCATGTCAGCATGGGATATATTCATGTATGGACAGCTCTTTCGTAGCCTTAGAAATCTGACTATAAGATGAACACATCAACATGATTTAAAAGACATAGCTATGATTAATCTTTTTCTTTTCAGTCACCATTAAGTGGAAGATTAAAGTAGGAAGAGAAAGTCTTAAAAGTTAAGAAAATTTCTCTTAAAATTTAACTTAAAGGCACTTCTGATATCACTTGAAAAATCCTTTATAATATACAGAACTAGGCAGATGCCTATGGGTAATGAAAGCTGCTCAAAGCCTGGTCTCAGCACTTGAACCAAAACCGCTTTTCTTGTGCTGGGGTTTTTAAAAGTTCAGTTAAAGACTTTAAAACAGGTTGTGAATCTTTGTACTTCAGCCTGAGATAAGACCACAGGAAAAGCTATTCTTCAGGCATTTCCTACCCAAACACAACCAAAAAGTCTTAAAGTCTCCAGAGAAACCTCATCCTGAAGCAAGTTTTGAGGGCAAGTTCCTCATTCTTTACTTGCAGAGACTCTGGTCATGTCTTGGACATCCTCCCAAGTTCCCAATCTCATTATTTGCGCTTCTCCTGTTTTGCAGTGGTATGACTCTGCCTTGAATACCGTTGCTTTGGTATTTCACAACACTCAGTGCAGTTTGGAACAAGAACTCCATACAAGGTTAAAATGAAACAAATTACTATTAGACCAAGACAAAGCAGGCACAGTAGCAACCGCAGACCTGAATGGAAACAAAGGCAAATGCATTCTTCTCCCACTCTAGCTCATTTATCCTCATTTTCAAACAAAATATTACTGGTCATTCCTGAAGAAAATGCCTTTAAAGCCTCAATGACAAGGCCTTTAGCTTATCCTGCATTCCAGGCTGTAACACTTTATAAATGTAAATACTCAACTGAATCTGCTCCGAGTTCATCCCTGAAATGCTTTTTTTCTCTTTTTGGTTTACATCTCCAGCTAAAACCCCACTGTTGCATTGAATCCCTCTGTCCATCTTCTCTTCAGGGAGATGAAATCATAGCTTTGAAACTAAACTCTTAACAACTAACAGGTGATGTGCTGACACAAAGCCAATTCCTGAACACGCAAGTTGCAACAGGAACAAGTCAGGGGTTTCTAAAAGCTTGGGAAGCCTCCCTCTCCTCAGCACCAAATTGAAAACAATGTCCAGAAATGAAAGAAAAATGGATGTTGATGCAATTCCACTGAGAAAATACATATTTGCTACAAAGCCAACTACATGACAAGGAGTCTGTTTATTGTACTTTAAATTAATCATCCTTCCATCAGGATTTTATTGACTTCAGAATCATTTCCCATGATTCCGGGAGGTTTTAACCCAATCAACCCCAATCAACCACGACTGTTCAGAGTTTCCTGCATTCTTCTCTCTGTGTATTCCACCCAATCCCCCTGGAATCTGCAGTTGCGAGAGTGAAAGTAGAATCATTTAACAACACTCTCTCTGTTACACATTCCAATAAAACAGTTTTCAGCCTTGGTTCAAAGTCATGGAAATCTGATGCAGTGAAAATCAATTCAAGAACTTTTATTGCTTTGAACAAGCCTCGATGAAACCTTAACTCTCAACAGGACAATCATTCTCTTCGGATACAATAAAAACCCCAAACTAAGTCTTTAGTGTCTGAGCTCTATCAAAACTAGGCCCTGTAGAGGAGAGCCTGTAACTGTGCCAAGTTATTGTAAGCTTTGCATTTCTGTGAGGCAGATGACAGACTGCTGTTTACATAAAACTCAAGTTCAGGCCACAAAAGCCACTTCCACTTAGAGCCTTCTGATGTGTCTCACACTTCAGCTCTTTTCTACACTTCAATACCATTCATGTTTCATATTTTTTTGGTAAGACATTCAACATTATTTAACTTCCTAATTCTTATAATTTCCTGGTTTACTATTAAAGCAAATTCTGATACATATTTACCCCACTGAACTGTCTATATTGACATATCAGTATGCAATGATAGGGCTTTTATTATGAGAAAATGCTTTGGCTTTTATTGGTTTTCGTTAACCCTGATCTGTGTAGCTTGGCGAACACACTAGGACCCTAATCAAGTAAGCAATTCTGTATTGACTTAGCTTTTCTAAGTTGAATATCCACTGAAGTTTATGGAACTACAAGACAGAACAGGAGCATATATGTTTACAGGGCTGGAGTCAAGGCAGGGCGTATTAGTGAGAGAAAACTTCATTTATATTCATTTGAAGCTGATCAATTCATGCATTTGTAAGTTCAGAATGTTGATCATTCAACTGCTAACAGTGCAAAACCTTGTATCTAAAGAGGCACTTCTTACAAGTACAGCAATATTAAAATCATGACAATCTCTCTTCTCATGACACAGTCTTACCTAGAAGAAGAATGTTACAAAGGAGCTTTGCTATGCTGAGATTCTCAAAAGGTCTCTGCTTGTGAGGCTATTGCCATCAACAGCCCTGCTGTATTTTAGGTCCAGTACTGATCCATATTAAAGCCACACAGGATCTGAAGAGGTAGTTTCGTGCTTGCTCAATTAAGGCACAAGTCCTGCAAGCCCCCAGTTTATTTTAAACCTCTTTTGAGACACAGTTTGTAGCACAACACTGTAACAGGGGCTAGCGCTTCTGTTTAAATAGAAGAAACATATCCTGGCGGTGAATGCATGTTTCAACAGTATCAACAAGATACTGTCAATTAATTATCTTCTTAAATTTCATTACTCCCTAAGGACCATTATTTATGGTAGTCTCAGAGTGCCTGGAACTTGAACCTGCTTTTAAACTAATGCTTTTTTTGCTGTGGACCTCTGAGCTCCCCTCTGCTTCCAAGCAGAAGCTCAGCCATACATTTGCTTTGACAAACGGGGCAAAGCATTGTCTTCCTCTGTGACCCTGGAAAAGTTTTCAGCAGCAAGCAGAACACGAGAGGTGAAGAACAGTTCAAGTTGATCAGTTTGCACATCGGAAAGCGAGCATCTGAAACTTCCTGCATTGAGGAAGGACTTTCATTTTGCAGCCTATCAGCAGTTGGCTTAAAGTTTTCCACATCGAAAATTAATCACGATGAAAATGCAATGAACTTAACTCCAGCACATGAACCTCCATTAACGGATTCTGGTGTCATCACAAAGCCTGGAAACAAAAACTCAGGTAAGCACCAGAATGCCTCAGATGCAATTCTACCCGTGGCATTCAGAAGGTGCTTGTTTTACATTTGAACAATATACAGGATCAATAGTACACAATGGGCAATAAAAATCCAGTTGAGAGAGAAAAATCTAATGGAGAAAACAGACATTTAACATTTTCTCCTACCTTCCTTCACCGTGTACAGGACAAACATAAATCAAAGTCTCATTTCTTCTGTATTCCTGTTCTCCTGCTGTTTTATAAACTTCTCCCTCTCCTCATCTGCTATGACATTTTGGCAACTGAAAATTATTTACAGTGGAGAGAAGATGATGGTGGCCAGGGAGAGCAGAAATCACTTGCAGGCCTGGTTCTTGCTGCCTTTAAATATGCTCTAGAGATTTCTATTTTTTAAGGGCAAAGGAGCATCTTTTTCAGTTAGCAAGAAAGTTTAGACTAGATTGCAACTTGTGCAAGCCATACATCTGAAAGAAACATACCTGATTACATGTATGGCTGCACCAGTTCTGACAAATACAAGCCACACAACTTCATCCAAGTGAAGTCTGTGGCCATCCTCTGGACTGACCGAGTATTTTTCTCTTGACATAAACTGGTAGTGATGCACTACTTTGCAGAGCAAATAAGGAGTGGATTGCAGTTTTCTGCAGTACACATTAGGAAAGATAAATAAGCAATGAACCTTTGTAAACAGCTGTCACAATAAGAAAAGAAGACAAAAGGAATTACTAACATCAAACTTTTTGCTATCTTAAAGCAGGTGATAATGCTTAAAATTAGTTCTGCAGCAGAAATTAATCAAATATGCTGATTAATCCCTGCAAGACAGGCAGCACTGCATTAAGTGCTACTGCAAAGAAATAAGAACCATGCATTATAGCTTGTCAGCATCCACACTATCCCTTCAGACTAAAGAAAGGAAGTACATGTACTTGCCTCAGTCTTGCTAAAATTCAAAGGTACCTTCTGCACATTCATCCATGAATAGACATTTGCATCCTGTTTACAGTAGACATTACACTTTATTTCCTTAGATGAAAAGCAGGGAAGAATAAGCAGGTGGTATGCTTAAGAAATCAAACTGCATACACTGAGTAGGCTGATGAGAAAATTACACCGTAACATTACTTGTAAGGAAGAAGAACCTTTAGTGACTACGTAACAGGAGGAGAATATTAGCTGTGCAACCTCTTTATGTCAAGTATACTTAAATGGAAGATAAGGAAAACCACTTTGTTAGCTGAAGGCCAGAAGACAAATTGTACATCTAATAACATTGTAGTTTTATTATGATTACTTTTGAAGTTACTATAACAGACAACACAGGGAAGATGCATTGCAGCCAGCCCCTGTAGATGAAGCTGTCAGAAGCTAAGAGACTGAAATTCAGCACAGCAAAGACACAGTTTTTTGTTTACAGCAACTGAAGCAAACAGACTAACTCTTATATGCTAAAACAGTGTGTGCTCCTGGTATTGGAGCTGCACTGTGTATGAACAGGCTAATACAAAAGTAAGAATAGCATAAATGTAGTTTGAAAAAGCATTTCATTGGGCATAGACTGAAGAAAAGCTTAAATTACAAATGGGCCCATGCGCTACAAGGAATTAAGAGACTATATATTTTTACTTCTAATGAGTAGCTGTATATATATGGTAACAGTAAGTTACCTTCAAAGTACCAACTGGATAAAGTCACAACTGCAGATGGATCCCAAACAGAACCCCAAGTCTGAACAGCTGGAAGCGTTATAGAAGTTCAGATCTGAGCACATTATGGGCTAATTTCAGATTTACAGAGTTAAGCTTTAGCAAAGGCAGCAAAATTTAGCACTTCATCTTCTAAAGGATTAAAATCAGTGCCATACTCTGCACACACATGAGACTTGTTTTCAAACCTTAGTAGGTTCCTTTCTCTTAGGTCACATCCCTGCCATTTCCCCTCATGGTCTTTTCTGAAGTTCTTCTTTCCTACAACTGTTTTTGATATTTTATGTTTCTTCTCTCCTTCTTGAATGCACAGGATTGGGTTTTTGATGTAGCCAATTTATTAGCATGCCACTTCACATGGTCTCCTTCCTATTATGTCACGTTCCTGCTTTTACTTTGAAATGGTTGAAGTCCTTTGATTTAGTCTCAGATCATGTGCTTGCATGATCACCTTTAAAAGCTCTCCTGGAGAGAAGTCAGGATTTCTCTGGGTTTGTGAAGTAATAACTAACAAGAGGTAAAAAGAACACAAACCAAAAAGCTCCAAGCATCCCATTTCAAGGGAGTGTTACTGAATTATACTGGAAAAAATAAATGACCTGAAGTTCAGAAAACATACTGAGCATTAAAGGCAAAAAAATTACACTAAAGTGTGAAAACCTTACAGAAAGAGAAAGGGGAAAAAAAACTAAAGCCACCAGACTGAAAGAGTCATAAACCATAGAGCTATTGCTAACTCAGGAAAGAAAAGAGTATCTATGCTTTTGAGATGCATTTATGTACAAGAATGAAAGAAAACCCTGAGATACAAGATACTAAGACTACCTACCTTGCCTTCAGAGGAGGAAAAAAACAACCAAAAAAACCAGCTTAAACAGATTTAAAGAAAGAAAACAAAAACAAACAAAAAGGTACCTTTCCCCTTAGCTTTCCTTCCCCCTTTCCTCTTTTTCTTAAGGAAGATATGTATGCAAGTGGTTTTGGCTTCGTTGTTGTTAACCTCCTCAGTTTCCCAAGATGCCCAGCATTTAAAGAAACACCTTTATTCCCCAGCTTATTCTCAGCTGGCCAAGCCACCAGTACCTTAGTAAACACTTTAAATCAAAGAGTTAAGCAACACCATGTGCTGCTCATTAGCAGTGCCTGAAGCTCACCTGCATTGTTCTACTTCTTTAAAAGGGCAGCATTCAAAGCACCCTTCACCCTAAGAAACATTTTATTTGAGTTGTTATTGCTGTAAGCAGGAACCAAGCTGAAGGAAATGTTAATTTTTTCAATGCCATCTAGGAAGTTTAAAAGCATTCTTTGAAAGAAAAGGACCAAAAAAAGAAAACTATGAACATGGATAAGTGAAGGAAACAAGAAAGGTATTTGATGGCTAAGAAAATTCAATAATGCAATATGAACACCTTACAGAAAACAGCTTCTCTATTATACTCTAATATCACCAATCTTCATCTTTAAGGAAAGAAGAAACTTTACAGCAAAGAAAAATAAAATAGACTACTTCTGCTCTTCAATGTCAATATCCATTATAAGATACAACTAAAATTGTCTTAAGAGTCAGGTCACTTCAGTTTTAAATGCTCTTCCCAGCAAAGTTAAACCACATCTTGCTACTATGTGCTTAAGTCAAAGAAAGAATGAACTGTATTGTTTCCTCAGAAGCTCCATTACAGCTCAGAGACTACTCTTCCTTGAAACACTTGAACCTGCTGCAACCAAAATACTGACATAAGCAGATGCACTGGAAAAAGAAACATTGCTATGAGAAATCAGATTGCATTCAAGCTTTTCCTTCATCATGCTAATAGCATCTCTTATCCAAACAGTAATCCATCTACCACTTGTGCTTTTTGCTAGATCCTCAGCCTACAGGTATACACTTAGAAGTCAATCTGGCCATGTGAATGTGACTGAAGTGGTGATTTATACTTACCCATTTTTTGAAATTTTAAGCAAGCCAATATTGCAAAAAGCCCATATATTGATGCTATTGCAGTTAGGGTTAGTTTTCCATTAAAAGACTACTTTTGTATCATTTATGGGGTAAACATTTTAAGTTCCATTTGAGAGGAGAACTGTTATGTAAAGATCTTTACTTTCATGTCTAGCTGCGTGTCTTTGGCAAAGCATTTTCTTCCTCTGAAACTCCATTCTAAATGGAGGAAAAATAGCAGTTCCATTCTCCTCCAAGAAGGTACTGTGAGGAGAAGATAATGATTTAAGGTGTTCTCATTCTCATGTGATGAGAGGAACATAGAAAGGACTACACATGCAAGCAAATAAGCTGTGTTGACGCGGGATAGAACAACAGTGCGCGTTTATACACAGACTCAACCAAACAAACTGCAAGCAGCATATGTAGTCTCAAAAATAATCTGTAAATTCAACAGAAATATTTAAACAACACTGTAAGCAACCTCAGCCCTGTGTAAACACCAAGAAGCTCTCTATGTAACAGGAATGTATATGCTTAACAGACAATTATAACCCAAGTTGAAGCAGGAAGCACTGCAAGACTGCAGGCCCAGCCCTTATTCACTGATGTTAATGAATCCCTCTGCCTGCCTATGTGGAAGAAGAGTGCTTACACGTCAAAGCAGATGCAGTGCTGGAACGCACAAAAGCCATTCGAGCTGAGGCAAGGGCAGGGGGATGCCTCAATTTTGGCTTAGATGCGTGATCACCAAACATGCACTTCAGCTACGACTTCTTAGTCATCTATAAATCTGAGGATCTTTCTCATTTTTCCTCTGCAAAATTCAGTTTGTATTATTACTTTCACATTGTTCAGCAAAACCTACCAGTCAGATATTCCAGTACAGCAGCCATATACACCGGAGCACCAACACCAATTCTGTACTTGGGATGGCCTTTCTTAATGTAACGTAGCATTCTTCCAACAGGGAATATCACCCCAGCCTTTGCAGAACGGGAAGTCTTGGTTGACTTCTTCTTTCCACCCCTGCTGGACATTTTGTCTCTGCTGGCTCTGGAACAGCACTCTACATATCAGGAAGGAAACAAAAAGGAAATAAAAGATTATCATAAAAGGTTATCAATAAGGACTGATGCTATAATACCATATATTGAATTTCTAGACAGAGCAGTATTTTGGGGTGGGCAATGCATTGTGGTGCTTAAAACACAGAGACAAGTTGCCTTTTTAGAGTATATACAAGAACCTAAAGCAAACATCCTGTGGAAAGTTATTTGCCATTGCAATGCCGGCATAATTTTATACAGTAAATATATAGGCCAGAGGAATTATTTCCTATAAATTTGCTTTGGAATTACTTTTCTGAAATTCCTAACAGATTAAAGCTAGTACCATTAATGCAGCAAAGTGTGATAACTACCTAATGTAAAGTAGAGCTTTCGCATTGAAGCAGAGGATGCTTTCTGCAAGGACACAATCCTTTGCTCTCTGGATAAAACTCCTGACTGGGCATTTGAACAGCTGTAGCAGGACTGTTTTGCTCATGAATAACTATATTCCTAAGAAAAATTGTACACACTAAGGCTTTCATAAAATGGATTCACCTTCCTCAAAAATCTAATTTCTTTCAAGCATGTATGAATTCACAGAACAAAGCCTATGCATAGCAAAACACACTTCCTATACATTAAATGTTCTATTTTTAGAAAGATTTGAAATGAATCCTTTTAGATTTGAGCCAACTACCTCCACATCAATGACCATACTGCTTTTCAACATGCCCTCTAGGAAGCTGATGAACTTCCATCTGCCGCCTTTCCTTAACATAATGGTGGGTCTAAGCACCCAGCAGATCTGACAACTGTATCTCAGTTAATCTCAGTGGAGATGTCCTACTGCTGATACAGCTGTCAAGCATATTCTTTTTCTCTCCTTCATTTCTGCTCAGGCTGTAAATAGAAGCTGACAAATCCAAAGAGGTGGAGGGTTTACAAGCTCTCAAAGTATCTTTAAAGGTTCAGGCAATGGGCTAGGTTTTGAAATTAACTCAAAGGAAAGGAGGCAGTCCCCACCTTTCCCTCCCTTGAGGCTTAACTCTAGGGAAACCAGAGGCATGTGTCAGTGATGCACGTACCTCTGTGCATCTTTGTTCATTCCTTGCTGCACAAATCCTACCTAACAAAAATGCAGATTTGCAGGTGTGTTTGTACACCCCACAATGGAGCCCCTGTAAGCCTGCTTTCCCTTTCCGTTTTCCTCTTTTATTCTGCATTCTCTCCTTATGAACCTATCTGTACTTGCCATACATCTGAATCCACAACGGGGCAAGCTCAGAATTAAGCAGAACAGGTTCACCAACCCCACTTCTCAGTTTTGCAACTTCTGTTCTGTGCTGACATGTCCTCCAGTCTTTTACATCTCAGTGAGTCACTGACATTCAGACTACATAACTATCAATGAAGACCACTCAGGATAACTAAAGAAATACATCAAACATGACTTTTGCTTTCTGCCTCCATGCTCCACTTATGAAAGAGTCTGTACTTGCATAGCATATTAAGTAAAATAAATGCAATGGGTTTACTGCTTCTTAGAGGTAAAGAAAACAATCCCATCTTAGTAGCTCAGATGAAAGTCACGCTACATTTATGAAATATGTCAGAAAACAGACAGGAAACTGTGGAAGGGGGAAGCCATCAAAAGGGCTCCTTCTCCTTTGCTCTGCAATAACCATTATTCTATGATGAAGAGGACAAAAGCCCATTTTTTGCCATGAGAAGCTAACTGGAACGCACAACTGGCTTCAAAACCCCTTCCATTTAATTGCATGCTCTCCTCTAGTTAGTTCTTTGTTAGCATGAAGCTGGGTGTGGTTTTGAGTTGGCTATGGACTTTCTGCCAGAAATTATTTTCACAGTTCATACACCATTTCCACCAATATCAGGCATGTTTAATCTCACAAATGTTGAGCTGTTCATTGAATCAAATACCAGGGAAAGCAGGCATTAGAAATACCTGTGCTTCTAGCTTCCCCCATAATTCCTTTGCTTTGGAACTGATACATGAATGATGAAACCCCTGATTTTTCTAGATAAAACCTGCAAGCCTTAAGCAGGAAGCTGCTATGAACAATTTGGCTTATGAGTTTATGGGATAGTCAGAATAGCTGGAAGAGTATATGTAAATTACTACTTCCTAATGTTGTAGGGTTTTTTTTTCCCCTTTAGGAGGGTGTCATCTAGCTACCAGCTGCTGTAATGTTTAGATCAAAGGATGATGTAGCAACACCAAAGTACTGCCAAGGAGGCTTTCGGGGAGCTGGAGGAAGTACGCCTCACCCAATCTAAAAATCCAAATGGGAGACACATACAGACAGCTGTGCTGTAGCTGGGAACAGGAAGAGATGAAAGAGCACTGCCCCTTCATTTTTAGTTCCAAGAAAATGACTATTCATAGAGAAGGAAGTGGTTCCTTCACACACTGAGACAAATGGGTACTGTATATCACTGTCTCCGGATACATATCACCTATCCAGAGCAAAGCTAAGTTTGTTGTTAACATGCTGTCATCATCAGTCACACTAAACTGACCTCCCTTATATCACCTTTGAGCAAAACACTTTGCTGTTGATTCCAAGCTCTTTCACCTGATGTTCAGAGGTTCTTCCCTTTAGCCTACTACTTCTACTCAATACCTTCAAGTCTTCTGTCATCTGCACCTATCTAACACCTACCCATATATAGAATGGCATATTTTCTTCTTTCATGATAAACTCATTTATCACTTCTGCAAATCCTAGAGGTTTATTTCCTTCTTTGTTTTATACTCCTGGTCACGTTTCTCTCATTAATATTCAGGATAACCCTGGACCTATCTTGACAATTAACCTGAACCTCTTACACTGTACATTAAAGAGCTTTCTAGCTGGACGTTTATTTGTAAAATGTGATAAAGATGAGCTTCAGAGCTTTCTGTCTCATGTATCCCACTCCTACATGTAGCCAATCATTGTATTCCTAGATGTTTGGATTTTTCCTCCCTCCATCCTCATAAAGTTTCAAGTATCACCTTTAATTTTGCCAACCATGTACTTCAGGAGGGGGGGAAAAAAGAGGGCCTTCCATGGAAGACCCTTCTTGGGCTTAATTATGGATTCAAGATCATTACTTTGGAGAAACTTTCTGTTCTACCTTCGAGCTGAGGGATGGCCCAATGATCTTCCAGTCTCTTCTCTACTCCTGGCTCTCCATAGCAGAAGAGAAGGGAAAGCTTGCAACAGTCACCAAAAAAATGTATTAAAGTTAAATGTAAAGAGCATGGCAAGAGTTCAAAAACCAAAGAAAACTGTGTGCCTTACATGTTCTCAAATGGTTCATCTTTGTAACACCAGAAACTCTGGAATGCTGCCAACATTAATGAACCAGAGCTGTGTGCTGAGTCACTGCTAGCCAGCAGATGAGGGAGGCAACCAAAGGGAACCTTATCACATGTGCCATGGTTCAGACAAGATTTGAGCAGAGTAATTAGGACAAAAAAGTAAATAAATCACAGTCAGAGACAGCCAATGGACCAGTCCTTTCCCTCCTGTCCCCACTGTTGCCTTTGCCATGGAATTTCTGAGAAATTTTACCAAATACAGTGCAAAGTCTTCAAAGATTTTACAATAAAATGATTTTGTTTTAATGTGAGAGTTCACTAAATTATCATTGTGATAATGAGGGGTTATCACTGAGGAGTCAACTTATGACTTGTAATCAAATTTAATCCCATGTTCTTCAGTGGCTCTGCTGTGCTTGGGCACAGCTTGCCCTAGTTGCAGAATTGAGCACCTGAGTCATAGCCTTTGGAAAACCCCTTAAAGACTGCAGCAAGATTCACAGAAATGAGAATTTGAAGATATATTAATTTGGCTCACAGCAAAGTTTCAAGCTACAAAGCTGCTCTGCAGCCACATCTTTGCAAGCCAGAAATGCATTTTCTAAGAAACAGAGTAATATTAAGGTGTAGTGATGAAAGCAGCAGAATTAACATTTTTTTCTCCTTGAAATTGGCTGTAGTGAAATTGGCTGTCTGTTTCTGTGTGAAGATAGATACTCTGCTAAGCCACACTTTCAAATACCATCTTTCTAAAATGCACACAGGCATCTGTTTTTCTGAAAGGTTTAAAACCCTATCAAAGTACAGTCTGCACATCCTGGTAAAGTGATACCTGATTTCCAAATGCCAGTACTTCATTAGCTCAGTCAATCTGACACCTTCATCAAGCAGTAGTAATAAACCCCCTGCTATTAATGGCTTTCAGGTAGCGGTTCTTAATGACTTAACGAATTACTATGAATGCTGCTGCTGGCCTCATGGGCTTACACTGGTGTATTATCTGCACTCAGCAAACAGATGATTCAATTTATACCTACATCATCACATCAGTAAGTATAGTGAAATCCAGGAGAACATTACTATAGTACAAAAAATACTAAGATATAGTGATTATTCTTCTCTTGTTTCCAGTACAAAAACAGAGATGAAAAGCTCATTTTTGTATCACAAGAGATTAACTACAATGCTATTTTCTTACACTGTTTCAAAAGATTAACAATGTAAATGTTGCCATTCTCCACTTTATTTGTGTTCTATGATAAGAGCTGCTCACTGAACTCTTTTGGAAAAGGTGCATTTGAATTTCTTTTGACAACTAACTTGCTCTGTTCTTGGCTAATCAGAAGCTAGTCTGGCATATTTACAAAGGGCACTGCTTATGGAATTGGTATTAAATGGTCTCTAATAACATCTGCCTAGCACAACAGCGTCTCAGTCTGTAACTGTGGTTTCTAGATACGATGCCAATAAATGAAGAACTAATCACTCCCTTATCGTTTGATCTGACGTGATCTCAAATTCTAGCTGAAGTGTTTTATCAAAGCAGTAACTCTTTGTGGTTTGAAACAGACAGAGGAGCAAAACAGGTTGTGAAACAGCCCTGCCAGCACTATGTTAATTTCTCATCTGAAAAGGTAGCACCTTACGTAGATTTATTTTCACTTGGAAAACTGAGAGAACATTCCTCATATAGGAATGCCCAATAGGCACACTTGTACTTTCTGTTACAGACTAAAATTCCCATAGTGATAATGTAAATGATGGGAAAAAGAACATTTTCCCAAAATCTGTGTGCAAAACAAAATACCACTGCACAACTGTATTCAACTGGCAAAAGCCCCTGTCTCCCACAATGGGTCTGAAGCCCCCAAACAAATATCCCCTCAAGGTGCAAATCTCCACTAACAACAGTACTGGTAGTATGACAAGCATTCTAGCTGGGCATCCTGCCACCAATAGTCAGGAAAATGTAAATACAATTGTCTTCATTGACCACTGCTGGGAGCACTGCACAAAATCCAGCCAGTTTGTACACTACAGCATTTTGTGTGCTAGGTGGGAAGCATAAAATTTGATGCAGGACCTTAAATCACTGGACAATTTATGAATTTGATGTTCAGAAAAAGTGTTTTAAAGAACGTTTTGAAAACTTCTTTGCCCCTTGACATTTTTGGAAGAAAACAAAATGCAATAAAGAATTCATGTGGATGCTTCCCAAGCAAAAATCCAGATGTAGAATGAAACTTAACTTAGATACTATCCTGCTGAGGGAGGGAGTGCAAAAATTCAGTCTGCTGAGGAGACCATGAATGGTGTGATTCTAACATCATTCCTTTTGGAGCAAGGACCATGAGCTGAATCCTACCATCCTCTCTTCAGAAAGGGTCTGAGTAAGGAACTGTAGCTTGATGTGTTTATAGCATCTTTCCCTAAGAAGCAAGCAAGTTTTCCACAAACATTGCATGTTTCTCTTCTGATTTTCCCGCTAGGAAGCGCTGAACTGACAAAACCTAATGCTCACTGTGCTACCCACTGGGTCAATAGTCTCTCTCTCAAGAGAGGCTCTCTCTGAAGGCTTTCTTTATCTCTTGGGGCATGAGTTCCAGATTTCTGCTCCTTTACCCCTACTTTATAACCTTAATGGGGCAGGACTACCTTTTATACAGAAGAGACAACAGGCCTTGATCCTGATTGACAGAGTTGTACAAAAATACTTGTGTACTTCTTTGAAAGCACAAGATTTGGACCATTCTTCCAGAGTGTGACTAAATCACCTATCTTATCAAGAGAATATCGTTGCTGTGTATTGGGATTTTACCTGTAGAACAAAACAGCTCCTAAGGACAAATTTTAACATGCTGATTTCTTTTAAGGCTAAGTTTGCAGTGGTGGACTTCTCTTTTTGCTAATGTTGATCTATAAAATAAGCGGTGTTTAAGCTTAAACTCTCCCTATGTTACTGTCATTAGCAAAATTCCTGTCTTATTGCTAGTTTTTAGATTAGTTATGGTTTAATCTACACTGTCAACATTTCGCTTTACTGGACATAACATACACTTTACATACAACAAAACAAAGTTACTCTTCAGGAAGTCAGAAGATCTAGATGATTTCAGTGTGAAAGGTTATGATACATAACATGGCAAAATAATGCACCCTTACTAAGTAAACAACTTGGAATTCTATTATCTCAGAACACTTAAAAAAGCCCGCCAAAACCCGAAATACATTGGGTAGTTTTCTAGGGAACAGTAGATACAAAGTCTCTCATAACCAAGTAGAGTAAGAAACACTTCTCAAAGCAACTGTAACTGTTTTGTTCCCACTTAAATCTTGTAACTCCGGGCTGCACCGAAGAACCCAGGTTCTGTTTTTATTAACTGCTCACTTGCCCCTGAGCTTATTTATTTTTTCTACTCTTCAGAATGGGGGAGGCAGAGGATCTGCAAAGTTCCCTACAGACCTGTTGCTAAGTGACAGGAACACACAATCCTGGGGAAAAAATGGTTGTTCGTTTGTATGGTCAAGAGATAAATAACCAGCCTCATCCAACTATATTTCAACAACCAGTCTCCTTCCATCAGCAATAACGAAGCAACCTCAGCTTTACGCTACCCTACTCTCATATGAGCTGGTTCCAGCAGCCTTCATGGCCCTTCTGCAACTTACTTTTAACAATTACAGAGGAAACAAAAGGATTATAGGAGGATACAAGTTACAGGAACAATTTGTCCCCCTTAGTGTCTTTCACACGCAGAAACAGTCTTTGGTCTAAATCCAGGCGCTCCTGCAATACGTCTTGTGCAGAGCCTTAGGAACCTGCATCCACCTGCGCCCTGCAGTGTTTGCAGTCCCCTATGAGGAACACCCACACCCAGACAGTCCGTATAGGTTGCTCAGATCCTGCAGGCAGACATATTGCGGGCTATACAAGAAGTGACAATCTTAAAAGAATAAGAGGCTCCGTTTCTGCTGAATATTTATTTCTACCAACCTCTGAAGCCTTTGCTTATGGTTTTAATAAATGGCATTTCGCTGTTTTTTCACGAAGTCATTCACATCTGGCAGGTAACTTTCACGCCCCAGCGTCTTCATCCCGAAGTGAAACACACTGAAAACACGTCCTGCTGCATCTCACTCGCGGTGTCTCTACACTACGGTCTCCTGCCCGACGGCCCGCCGTGGGAAAGACACAAAACGCGCCCATGCAAAGGCGGCGAGGGGCCGTGGCTCAGCACCCTCAGCCCTGCCCGGAGCCCGCTGCGCTCCTTCCACCCTCGCCACCACGGCCCCGCTGCGGGCTCCGCACCGGCAAAACCCCGCTGCTACCATTTCCCAGGGAGCATCTCCCGGCTTCTCCCGAGGCGCAACGAGAAGCGGCAGAACCGACAGAGCGCACGGTGCGGGCCCCGGTTTACCTCAGGGAAGGACTGGGGGGGGGGCAGGACCCCACCTCCCTTAGAGCCCACCCCAGCACCCCAACCTCCTCCTTCCCCACACAGCCAAGTGTAACGCGGGCGCTCCTCCTGCGGCAGTGACTTACAGCACGGCCTCCAGCGGCAAGATGTCTCCCGTGGGCCGGCGGCGGCCCCGCTCCCGCTGCCTCCACTGCTGCCTCCGCTCCGCCTGCGGGGCCAACGGGAACGGCTCGACGGGCTGGCGGCCAGCTCCCACAATGCCTTGCGCGGCCGCGCGTCACATCCCACTCCCCCCTGCTCCCGTCGCGTCCAACGGCCGCTTCACGCGCGCCCTCCTCCGCGCGGGGCTCCTCCCCTCACGGACCCGCTTTATGTGTTGGTCCTCGGCTCGGTACCGGCGGTGGTTCGGCGTTGTCTGCTTTGTCCTAACGCATCCTCCGCTCCCCACAGGCCGAGGGATAAGGTTCTCCAGCCCCTGCGGCGGCTGGCTGCCGTGCGGGAGCGCTGCTCGGCTGTGGGGAAGCTTTGTCCCTGCGTGACGGGCTCCACAGCGGCGCCCGGCCCTCCTCTCCCTGCGCCTGGCCATTGTGTGTTCGCTCCTAAACTTTCCGCGGCGAGGACAAAGCGAGGGGTTAATGCTGCATCCCTACCGAAATGAAGTTTCTTGGTCGGGGAGAGAAGAGAATGAGTGACTGTATGGTTGGCTGCTGGTGCGAGGCGTACGCGGTCGGGCTGCTTTCCCCCGTAAAAAAGTGACTTGCTGCCATTTTACGAGGGCCTCAGATGAAGCTTTCTGAGGAGTTTCCACATGGGTGATGCGGCTGTCCTGGAGCTGGGAGCGATGGGTTGCTGCTGCTCACCCAGCCGGGTGACCTTCACTGTCCTCTCCTGGGGCTGTCTGAGAAGCAGCTCTTCAAAAAGGGTATGTGAAGTAAAGGGTGACAAGACATGGTAGACACAAGGCTGCGTGCGTGAAGCCTATAAAAACAATGTGCAATTCCCCAAGCCAGGCTCAAGCATTATAAATACAGTGTTCTCATCCATAGAAATGACCAGGCTTGGTCTGTTTCTCTAACACAGCTAAACTCTGTTGCTCAAGCCGTCTCTGATTACCTTTCCGTGCCGCACAGCCTTGGCCTGATTGTGCTCCCCAGCGCTAATTGTAACCTGAATGCTATTCACACACATAGTTTTGCCTAACAAAGCCTCCCTGCTAAGGAAAGTACCCTATAGACCCCGGTTGCCCTTAAGCTAAGGGTATGGATACAGTACCATCAGCCATGGCTTGTCTTGCACAGCTGAGGACACACTCTGCTTTCTCGGTGTTCCCATCCACACACACCAGCTCCCTCCCACCTCCTCCTCCTCCGTGTTCACAGCACAGCAAAGCTCTGCTCCTTTTTCCTTGCTGGTACTGCTACCCACACAGTAGCCCTTCCCACATGCTGTACAGAGCACCAAACAGAGCTGGTTCTTCAGTGCTTGGCTCTTCCCACTCCATTTTGCTGTCACCCACACAAGTTTTATTTAAAACAAAAAGCCCCAACAAACCCCAAATACCTCTGCTGACATAAGCTGCAAAGGGCCATGTGGAATTCAAAGAACCCCCAACGTTGTGTAATGATACAAGGCTACATGGTGAAGGGAGCTGACCTTCAAGGGCAGGAAGGAGTCACCTAGGAAAACAGGATAGGTTGGTTTCTGTGCTCTTCTACTATCATCATTATGTCTGTTTCTCAAGGGGAGTCTCTGGATTTTGTGCTTTAGAAGAAAGCTTTCCAAACACACTTAGTGAGACTTTCTGCAGCGAGAGCTGCCTGAGTTTGCAGAGGGCATGGACAATTTGTCCATGGAATAGGATGCCAGCATGCAGACTGCTGTTGGTCATTTTGATGTCAACAGTGGCTTGCTCACCTCCTACCAGAGCACACATTTATCATACTGTGTCTGCAAAGACACCTATTTTGAAAGCAGACAGTATGTCACAAATGTCTAGAAGGGAGCATTGCTACAAAAGTCTGTGAAACTACACTCCATAAACTACCTGACTAAACCAAACCTTGGCTTATATTTTATTCCCTTTGCCAGTTTAATGATGTATTTATTTATATATAGAATGATAAAAAGCACCTTTCCAGAGCTCCTTTGTCTTTATGATTAATATAAATGGTTCCTATTCTTACATCCTCATGTTCTTACTTCATTTTGCCACCCAGGCTCTCTAATCAATTCTAGCAATCTCAAAAGACTATTTGCAGATGATAGTTCTGAGTGATTGAGAATATAAACACCTAACTTGTTTATGCAGCATAGGTGGTGGAGAAGGAATTATTACTTGGGAGGGGGCAGAGCAGTGTGGGAAGAGTTGTGGCTGTGATGGTAATCCTCTTAATCTTAGATAAGTGTTTTCACTTCGGGGTAGCTATCTTAATTCTGAATGCATCTCCTCATTTCTCACTGGTGTTTGTCACTGTGAGTTTATTGGATATTGAGAATGCCTCTTCTAGATTACTTCAGCTTGCTGAAGTATCTCTGGAGGATGTAGTGTGCTCAGCCAGCAGGTCCCTGCTGTTTTCCTTCCACTTTCGCATGGTCAAAAGAAAGTACAGATTCCTCAGTCATGACCTACTTCTCTGAAGGGGCTGTCTGAACCTCCTTCAGCTGCTTAGTGTCCTCTCTCTTTGCAGACTGTCTGACTAACTATGCTTCAGTTAACTGGGTTCTTCACATATATGTACTTGTAATGTGCATAATGCTATTGGCATTCTGACATTCTCACATTCTCTGTCAGATGGGGAGAATGACCTTGTCCCAAATCCAGCCAGTGCTTGTCATGGTCTTAATGCAACCCACAGACTGAATATCTGTCCCAGAGGAGTATTAACTGTGGTTTCCAGAGGACTGACACTGGTCTTCCTGCAGACTGCTGTAATCCACCATGGTTGTTAACTGTATTGAGACATTATGCACTACAGTACTTAAATGTGTGTGGGACAGGTCTTTTCTTTCCCTTCTGTCTGATTTCTAGCCACCATAAAGATATGTAGCTTCTCTGTTATCCAGATTAGCCCATCAAGATCAGGAGCTTCTGTAGGTGAGATTGACCACAAGCTGATGGTGGAACCATGGTGTGTTTTGATACATGTTTTGTTCAGGGTCAGAGACACTGATCTTAATGATCCCTTTTTACCTTCATCATCTAGACAAATGGAGATCTGCAGTTTGGCTTCCAGCACACTTCAAAAGCTGACAGCTGACTTTGACAAAGTGAGCTGCTGCTTCACACTCACCCTTTATCTCCTGCAGGTTGAATAGAATTAGTTCCATTTTCAGATAGTCACTCTCTTTTTTGATATTCAAGTCATGACAATTATGAGGATATTCCCCTTCTTCTGAACATGGAAAACAATAATTTGTGCCTGCTTCAATGTTCTCAAGGCACTATTGACTCTGTACTAATTGCCAGGCTTGTAATTCTGTAGGAGAAATGCCAATTAGGACTAATATATTGTGGTGAGATTAATACTTCCAGGGCAGAAGAGTGGAGGTCTGAGATTCTTTTCCTGAGCTGGTAGACAGAGATAAGTTAACAATTTACTTCTTTTGTTCCAAATTTTTGTAGGCATTTCCCATTTTTAATCTGGAAAAGGAGAGCTACTGTGATAACTGTACTTTTTAACCCAGCTTTGAAGTCATTCATACAGCTATCAGATGCTGGGACTGAAAATAACACCGAACTCTGTAAAATCATAATTAATCATAGATTAGAAAGAATATTAACCTCTAATTTAATGCATTGCAACACCTGCTTCTTCCAAATAACAATTAAATGTTGTTTGGATTTTCAAAATCAGCAGCCCAACAGCAGTGTGACACAATAACATCAGGAAACGTAAATGCTTGTTTTCCAGCAATGGGGAAGAAGTGTGCTCTAAAATCAAACTGACATACCCTGGAGGACACAGGGAACAAGCGCACGTATTTGCCTCTCCTGTAGTCAGCCTTCTGCCCTGAGCACAACCTGATGCTGGGCTGCGCATTAAGCAAAGCAGCTCATTCTCTTCTGGTATTCATAGCGGCCTCTTGCATGTCTGCATTTTTAATGTCGAGTGGCTGGGGAAAGTTCTGCATTATTGTGCAAAGCAAGTATTAAATCTAAGAGCTATGATTTATATTACTAAGTCAGTGGATTCAAAATTATATCCCATGATGATCTACTCAATGGTTTCTTGTAGCTGGTGAAAAGCTTGGTGGATAGTCATGTAGTAATAACTCACATTTCTTATATTTAGTTATTAAATTCCACTGCTTCCCCAACATTAATTTTCCATGTAAGCAATAGCTATGGTTGCCAGAGGGATTTTATGTAATTGCAGATGGTAGCAGACATAGTTGGTAATTGCAGAAATGCAGAGGGAGATGTCCAGGAGATGATCTGCTATTAAGATGTGGCCGTTGCTGTGGCATACTTTACTAACTGCAGTTCAGCATAAGAGTGCTGTGATACATCATTTCAAATAAGAGGTTATTTTTAAAGCAGACCCATTTCTTTGCCTGCAAAAGCAAAATCAGATCACCTCTCTGAGGAATATTAATTTAAAAAGTTCCTATGCTGGACAACTGGCATTATATAGAATATAGTTCTTGAAGGAATCAAGAGAATTAGAGTCCACCATAATACCAGGCAGCAATGAAATTGGGAGCTTTCATATCCATCTCATGAGACAAGCCCAACTCTTTAAGTTAAACAAAACTTCTTTAGCAGATACAAAAATCATGAACTGTCATAGCAAACAAAAGCTTATCAGAGGCTGATGTCCTCAGTTTAAACTGAACGTCAGGAATTCAGTCCAATCAGAGAGATCATTATTTCTTTTCTTTATTTTGAGGCATGTTCTCTGTGTGGAGGGAGAGGTACAAAAGGAAGAAATGATGCTGCTGCATGTTTGTGTTGGACACAGAAGTATGAATTGCACCCGTGTGTTTGCGTCAAAAGGAGTGCCAGGTGACATGGTCACCCTGGGCTTTGCTGAAGGACCCACGGAGTGCTGGAAATTGCTTTGGAAGAACAGTTTCTATCTCTGTCCCTCTTTGGGAAATGTCATAAGGATAGGTTAAGGAAAGTCATGAATTACAAATTTAGTAATGTTGTCTCCCCAATTGACAAGTCACTGCTGTGTATCTTTAGCTCTTTGTGGAGTAGAAGTCTGAAGATAAGCTCTGTGTCAGGACAAAGTAACATGAATCACAAGTTCTAGTGCAAGCTTTGTTCATCTTAAACCCCTGCATGTTGGGCCGTGACAGTGCGACGAGACGGCGGGAGCGCATGAAGTGTTTCCCATGGCACGGACAGAGGAAAACATGAAGCAAGGCAGAAGCAAAGCAACATCTCCCTCTACGGGAGTCACCTGAATTGCACCCCAGGCTCCTGGCAGCCTCCTGCATGGCTAACTACCTGTCCGGTGCGCCAAGCCCGGCAGTGGCTCCTGCGAGTTCCAGAATTGCAGGTCGGCTCTGTGAGCTGACAGTGAGCAGATGCTGAGGATATGAACCACAGGTATTTCAAACTAAAGTCTTAGTTTCTTGACTACTACTCGGAACTTGTGCCTTTAAAGAGTTTACACACGTTAAGGAGAAACCCAATGATTGTTGCTGGGATTTGATTTTCTCTTCCTAACAGGCTTTGCAATATGACTGTGCTTACATGTGCTGCTTTGGAAAGTGTGCTGCTAACTGTATGGACAAACATGTCCATCCTGCTGTGCTTTGACAACCTAGCCCTTCTGCATAGCCCCTGGGAAAAGGAAACTCATTGTTTTCTTCATTACAGAGGGAGGAAAATGAACTGTGCTAAACCCAAGCAAAAGTCTGGAGATAACAACAGGCAGGTGCCTGTATGTGTATATATATTTTTTCTGCAGGCAAATATTCCTCGTTGCTTTATTTACATGAAGCCCTACAATTAGTTTTGGGATATCTTACTTCCTTCAACTTGCTTCTTGCTAGTTCATCCGATGACATTAAAATTGCCCATTAAAATTGGCTTATGGAAAGCACTGGAGTGAATATCAGTGAGAAATATGCCAGGGTATTTGTTTGGAAGTGCTTAGAGGGTCATTGCGAAGCTTGTGGATCAACCAAGCAAGCAGAATTAGTCCCAAGAGTCAGTTGACCAGTCCTACAGATTGCATTAGGGAAGGTAAAGCATTCTCTGGTGCTAGTTGTAGTAAATGCTTTCCAAACAATAAATACAATAGAAATATGGTCACATAAACTGCTTATTGGATAATAAATGAATAGGAAATATGAATATGAAACAAAATGAAAATCTAAATCTTCCCATGTACTATTTTGAGAAGAAAACATTGTTTAGTGACTTCCTGAATGCACTGATTTTTGTGAATAAACCCCCATAGCTTGGGAATATGCCTTTTAAATTGATTTTTGATTTCCCTATACGCTGTGCACTGAATTCTCAGAGGTTTCTCTCTCATTAATATCATACCATTTCTCTAAGGTCTGGCCAGCTTTGAGAAAATAAGAGATATGTAGTTTTATGCTAAATTGCCCTTATCACACATAGAAACATTTACTAGTGCACAGAATTGCTCCTGAATGCAATCCTCATACTTTTAAACTGCTCTAGAGATTGTTTTTCCACTGAAGTTGCTGTTTAGGTACTAAAATAAAGAAGAGAAAACAAAACCCTTATTCTCTTACAATGTCTGGTTTTGCAAAAACATAGGAATAGGAATTTGTACAGAAGTACATGTCCACTTTCTGCATCAGTCCCATTACCCTCATTATTGTGTGTGTGTCATGTTCTGCATGTGTATGTACAATGGGTGAAGTCCATTATTATACAATTACTTGAAATATATATCTGGAAACTGGATTTGGCAAAGAAAGCAACATCTGGTCGCTCAAACCACTATTTCAAGCCGTATTCCTGAAATACAGTTCTTATTTTTTTAACTGAGAGGACATTTGTTGCTTCTCCTTAGACCCATTTGTGTTTCAGAATATTTCTGGGCTGTTGTGGTCAACATTTTCAAACGTAATTTTGCAAATCAGATCTTTTAGACATGTTTCTATTAAACAGAGCTATAGATCATTAATCGCTTTAGAAAGTATTGCCTAATAATGAGCACTTTCTTAAGTCTCTGAAAGAGAAGCATCCGAAGCACCTTTCATTAGTATGTGCAGACATGATGCCGTTAAGGAGCTCAGCCAGCAGGTGGAGTTTAAATTGCATTTAAACAGCAGTGCTTTTGATTAAGGTTTAGCTGGAACTGTGCTGCTGGAAATGCCTCTGGAAGAGCATTGGGTGGTTAAAGCTTCCATCAGCTAGCAAACCATTTACATATAGGCCACATCACTGCCACAAAAGTGACATGTACAGTTTATGAACTCACTTGTTTTGCTTTTGGAATGATGTGGAGTGCTTAATAATTGTCACTGTTTGTAAATTAAGTTTTAAAAAGTCAGCTTTCAATTTTATATGTACCTGAACACACCTAACAGGAGAAGGAGCACTCAGATGACCTCAATTCCCAATTTAGGCATTTGTATTTTGTGCCTTGGTGTCAAAAATAGGATTAGGATTGGATTAGGATAGGATTTGGTGACAGTGCATCACTAGAAGCTGCATTAAGCACTGAAAGAGATGAGAGGGTCAAGAAATATCTGACAAAAATCATAATGCTGCATTGGTAGCAATGGGAGGTAGATGAGAGAAGGGTTTATTGCATCTGTTGCTAAGCTTTATTGTGAATATAGTGCTGAACAACAGCCAAAGCAAGAGCAACTGGAGCTGGCTGGCCATTCTGAGCAGGAGATGACTATGGCTGGCATCTGTCTGGGAATGAAGCCAGGCTCTGAGGCTTATACCTCCTTCTTAGAGATGAACTGCGTGGTCTGGCACCACTTTATCTTACACTATGAGTTCTGGCTTAAAGTTAAAGACAAGACCTAATTTATAGATGCTGCTATGATAAATTATTCTGTTCTGGAGGTAGTTCCTGCTGTTATCCAGAAATTAGTGTAAGAAGTGTGTAAGGCTGCAAAATAAAACAGTGATGGGATTTACTTTGACTAATAGAGATGTAAGCAGCTGGCGTCCAGGGAAGTCCGTATGTCAGTTTTCAGGGGGGAAAAAAAGAAAAAGAAAACATAACCCTCTCTGTGGTGGTTTGAAGGGTGGAATTTTGCACCTTTTAGATAGGAATGGCTTGCAGAGCCTCACAGTGATGCAACCTATAAAATCTAAAGTCATACTGGGCACAAAAACAGGCAGAAATATGCAAAGAGGAAAAGGAAAGTGAACCAGACAGGCAGATCAGAGCCTGCCAGGTTACCCTGACTTCCTCTAAGCTATGCAGGAGAAGAAAGGGAATTGGCAGCCATTAAAAGCACATGATGACACAACCCTGCTGCTGCAGAGACAATGTGAATTACAGGCAAAAGACTGAAGAAAAATATACAAACTGAAACTTCAGTTGTAGAGGCTATAGAAAAACTGCTGCTTTAGTCAAAACCAGGTCTGTTCCTGAATTGGTGATACTCAACCTGTGACAAAGCACTCAAAGGATTGATGCAAAACACTACAAAAAGTGTGTTCAAAGCAGATGAAGCAGGCTGCAGAAAGACTGCTGGAAAATGCCCCGGTGTCTGGAGGCATTGAAATGTTTTTCAGGTCCTTGCATCTGAAAACACACTTGTAAACTCAAATCAGACGGCACCTGCTCAGCAAAATGTCTTTGAAGAGAGAAGGAAATAACAGGAGCTATAACACGAGCATGTCAGCACCCATAAAGGATGCAGCAGCTTAGGGACCAAATGGACAAACTGCGCCACACCTGAGTAACACTGAACAAAGCTCTAGCAAGACTTTACTAGCAAATACCCTCAGTTCTGTGAATTTCATCTGGCGAAAACGAATATTTTCTCCATACTAAGTGCCAAAAAGAGGAAAGTTGGCAACTGGTGCTGGAGAAGTAGAGTCACTGTGGCCACAGAGGCTGGCATGAATAACACCGGGAAGCGTTTCAGGAGGCAGGGCATCCCTGCCTGGGTGGTCTCAGCCTCCCAGCCCTGGATTGTTCCTGCCGTCTTGCTGGCTACTAACATTAACAGCATTTTGCTTGCCACCTCAGCAAACCTCAATGATCTAAAGGCTTGGATGATGTGCTTTCTGCCCTAGCACAACAGATCTAAGGATCTGTTCCAGTCCTGGGTCTAGTGTTTCACTTTCACATCATCACTTTCTCATAGCTCGTCGGGGGCGCAATGCTGAATCAGCAGCTCACTCCATGAAGAATTCTTAGGGAAAGCTACAAAAAGCAAAGAAAATATATGGTGTTCCACTCTCAAAACGATATGCTATAAACTGCCTTTCCAGTCTCTTGGTGCAATGTTTCATGCCTGATGTCAGCATACTTGTGTACTTTGGTGCTTACAGTCCCAACATTATTAAACCTGCCAGTATGGAAAGGAGTTGCAGACATAAAGGAAGAAAAATGTGCAAAGGATGAAGGCTGCAACTACTGGCAAACTGTAAAACTCCCTAAACTATAAGTGGGAAATTCTGCCAAGATCAGGCTATTTCTTTCTTCTTCTTTTTTTAATTAAATAAACTTCTCTCTTATTCTTTTTCTTCAGCTTCTGAACAAAATCTTGCTGCCAGTGTGTGGGGTATGAGGTCAATGGCATGCAACTGAAATCAGATGGGATCCCACTCATAATGTGCTGCTTGGATTCCCATATATTAACTGCAATATTTCCAGCACACTGATTTTTATTTCAGACATCAAAAGAAATGAGCAGGCATTAGAAGAGAGAGAAGAGGGAAGGAATTCAAAGTCAAGGACGGTGATTTGCTGCAGAAGATTAAAGAAGGGATGGTGAGGTAACACAGGAGAAGAGGCTAGTGGCATTTTCTATATATGCTGAAAAGATGGCAAATGGCTGGGGAGACCAGGCCTTTGCTTCATTAGTCACTAAATTACAACAGATGCTTTTAAAATTACTTCATCAACAGCAGGTTTTTGTTTTCTGCAGAGATCTTCAACCCAAAGACAAAGCAGACAGTGGGTGTTTTATTATTATCACGTCTTTGCCGGCTTCTGCCAGGCAAGGGAATGAGGAGGGAGGAATGTAAGATGGAGAATTGGCTGTGGGAGAGAGCTATAGAAGATCATCACCTTTGGTTTCTAAGAAAGTCATGTTTTTTTGTTAAAGGGCCCCTGTTTCTGTGCAGGAGCTCCTGCATCACATAGGTTTAAGTGTGCAGGAGACCTGTGGTAGCTTGGTACCAAGGGCTGTTGCTTGTTTTAGGTTATTGTGCTCAATGTGTGTTTGTGAAATGTTCACCTCCTGCTGCAGAGAGCAGTGTTTATCATTGTCACCTGAGCCTGCATGTGTGCAACTCCTTTGCAGATGGCTGTGCTGGAGGTTGCCGTGATACAAATGCAGCTTTGCTTTGCAATGCTCCTTTCTTTATAGCCAGGAAATCACCCAACAGCCAAGAAAAGCACTTGTTGAAGAGGTAAGGGGAGCCCCCAGGTTTGTTATCTGACTGTGTTAACTGCTGAAGTTAAAATGATGAGATTGTGATCAGTTCACGCTGTGTAAGAATTGCCATTGACTGTTTAGAAGAGAGGATGGTAGCATGAGAAGCAGATACAACATTGCGGCTGACATGAGCAGGTTTAAGCTCTTGAGGCTGCAAAAAGATTCATCAGAAGAGAGTTTGATGATTTTATCAAATAAACACCCTTGTCAGACATGCATCCTGAAGATGTGTATTATGTTGTTAGGCAGCACCTGCAGTGTATTGCACGAGGTATTGATTATTTTGCTTTATATTGTTATTTGTCAGTGCTCTGGGTTGTGTAAAACATTCTTGAGTACCACATTCTTCCTCTCTCCTGAATTGCCCTTATCCGTTAGCTGGTCTCTATCTATTCCTCCAGAAGGCATATAGGAGACGTGGTACTATATTAAAACAGTGAAATGTACAACCCCGATAACTGTATTTTGGTTGTCAGACAAGCTAACAGTGGTAAAAGCAGAGTTAATGTAATTAAACAAAAATTCAGTCCTAAAAATAATATAGAAACTTGCAGGGGATGTAGCAGAATGGGAAGACAGCCTCTGTCCAAGGAGGTGATGTACTATGAGTGTGTCTAGGACTTGATCTGTACTTTCAAGAAGAAATAAATCCTGAATGTAGCTCCAGAGCTGCCAGGAAAATGGGAATGAAGGAATTCTGGAACAGTTTCTGCAGGGTCTGGCAACAAAGAGGGTTAGTGAAATTACTAATAAGTCCAGTATTTTGCTGCAAGTTTAAGGGTGCAGGAGAAGAGTGACATGACAGAAGGTCATGTCCCATGCACAGCCAGCATGACAGGGGTCTCTGATTTGCTCAAGAGCTTAAAATAGTTTAAGTCCCGCTCAGCTCATTCTCTTTTTCTGCATGAGCACCGCATTCAGAGAGGCCTCGCTGGTGGAGGTTTCGAGTTCCATCCTTTTCATAGTCTCATCGATGCCCATGTATGAAAATTATTAGCAATATGAGCTGGTGCTGTCCACATCCAGCTGGTGAGTAACAGAGATGGGATTTTTATTTCTGGGAAGTACCAGCCTTTCCTTATGAGCCAGCTCAATTCCAGCCCGTGCACCTAATGTTTTCATCAAAGGGGTTCAGAAACAAGCCAAAGTGAGTGCCTTTGACATCCCAGAGACACTCATCATGGTTTTAGGCAGCTGATAGCAGGATAATGCATGTGCAGCAAAGATTTTCACATAGGTATCAGGAAAATACAGGGACAAACTGATTTGTTAAAGGACATCTAACAAATTTAAAGATTTAATAAGATTTTCATATAGATAGCAGGAAAATACAAGGACAAAATGATTTGTTAAAGGAGATTTAATCCAAGTCTTCTCTTCATAAACCTCTCAACAGCGCTTTCATCCAGAATGATAGTCTAAAGCAAGTCTTTCTTTGATGCCAGGAGAGAAACCAAACTGCATTTCCTAGTAAGAGAGTCATCTGCTTTGTGAATCTGTGAAGACACGTTGCAGTTCTACCCTTTAGGAAGCAGTGGTTTCAAGACACAGCCTTTTTCACTGCAGGTTGACAGCCTTGCTACACATTATTGTGTTTTTCCAATTTGGACTCAGGAAGACTAAAGTAAAGCAAAATAAATCTGGAGAACAAGGACATTGTTTTTCCTTTTCTTTTTTTGGCTCATTCCTTCCTAGAGGCATTTATCACTTTCTGTAGCAATAGCGAGTTGTAGCAGAGTAGTGTGCCTTCAACTTCAAATAATTAAAGGCCTTTTTGTGGCAAGCCTGGACCGCTGTGTCGAGCACTCATATGCGGCAGTTAGCTGTCTCTGAACAGCATCTGAGCATTAGCAGAAGAATTACTTCATGTTGTATGTCTTCAGATCAAATTTGACTCCCTGCAGAGACTATTAAAAAACTTAAACTTGAAACATGCCAAGATTTATGATAAATAATGGCAACAACTGAAAAGCAAAGCAGAACAATGCAAAGGTTTCCTCTACATGTCTGTAAATGTCCTGAATCCCAATAACTCGCTAGATGCACTGTCAAAGAGGTGGATCTCTGCAGTTTGATTCCAGATTTGGAACATGTCAAAGCCTAAAGCTGTTGTACAAATGGCAATAAAACCTACTTACTTTGGTGTGGTCTTATTTTCAGGCTGATGGTGGGGAAGATATACAGTGAAGAGTAAAGGACAAGTTTTAAGCTGTCTTTGATTAATCTAAACTGGCTTCAACAATATAAGCAAGCAATTACACTACTTGGAATTTATGGCACCGAGTTGTCTATTTGGCATAAACTGATGCAGCTCCACCAAAATGATGACACCAGAAGCATGGAGAAGAGAAGATTCCAGAGAGACCTTATTGTAGCCTTTCAGTACTTAAAAAGGGTCTGTGAGAAAGATGGGGAAAGACTTTTTAGCAGGGCCTGTTGTAATAGGACAAGGGGTGATGGTTTTAAACTAAAGAGGGGAGATGCAGGGTGGATGTGAGGAGGAAAGTTTTTACAATTAGGATAGTAAAATCCTGGCACAGTGTCCTGGGTTCAGCAGCAGCAGTCATTTTTCTCCTTCTTAGTAGCTGGTGCAGTGCTGTGTTTTTGACTCTCAGCCTG